>QLPD01000422.1:0-16702 GCA_003314085.1 Hymenopellis raphanipes
AACCAACAAGAATTGTATCCTCCTCGTCAATACAGTGTGTAAACCATCGTATTCGTACAATCTTCCAGCTGCCAAACGAACGGAACAGTTTCAAGGAGCCAACCCTGAATTCTGATGGAGGAGTCACGATGAGCCGTTTGAAAAACGGAGATGTTTGAAAACTTACAGATCTCCAATTTAGAGACGGAGATGCGCACCGCTTCGCGTTGCGCTCTACTCTCCGTTCTGGGCGCGGATATAGGTCGCCGTTTACGTTCTGATGAAGTGGTACAGGGTCAGAACAAAACTGAAGCGATTGAACAACGGAAAAGGTACGAACCGTATTCGTGCCACATTCAATTTGGGTTTATTGGCGGCAAATTATGATTGACGGCCAGAACTGCACCTGGAATAAGTCTAGACACAGTACATACAGGTCCTACAGTCGCCAAATCGGACCAGTTTGGACGGGAAACGCGTTTGCGCCAAAAGTGTCGGAGGGACGGAGGAGGAGCACTACGTCGTGCGTCATTTCCCCGCATCCGAGAGGGTCAAGATAAGATTGTCAAGGCCCCAGACACGTCACAGGGGCCAGGAAATCCTCGTGCTATCGATGTGCAGGGTCCTGAACGCCTCGCTGAGCACTTGATGCGAAAAGTCGGGGTAAAAGCGCGTCCAGTTCCCCAAGCACCGTCGGAATTGGCAGTACGTAAGTAATAAAGCAATATCCAAGTAAATTTAGGTCCGCGAGAGTCGCAAGAGAGTGGTAAAGCAAGAGGGCGCGTTGGTGTAAGTATCCCAAGATCGGAATGGTCGTGGTTCGTGGTCAAGTTTAGCCGATCACTTGGCGTTACCTGGCCTGGATCGTACCCTTCAAAGGCAATCTTTCTCCGTCAATTCCGAGCCCGTAGGACGTTTCGAAAGTCGACCCAGTTGAGTATACCCCCTGGACGAGCGGAGGAAATATTCCGTGTTGAACACGGGAGATCATCCTGGTGACTTCGCACACATCACCCCCAGGGTTCAAACTATCGATCGTGTGGGTCTACCGGTCGCCCTGGAAGGAAGTTTTTGAGAAGTTCATGTTGGAGGTTTCGGCAGTATTCAGTTCGTCCGTAATGTAGACAAGTGGTATATTGGTTAGTCCGTGTATTTCTCCGCATCTGGGTGTTTACTATGTTTTAGTGGGATGCTCTAGTAACCATTCCATACTATTATGGGGTTCTCTAGCACTATATTTCGTGTCCAATTTTATGATACATATTTTGTACTACGTCTCATAACACTTTTTGAAGGGTAGTCCGACGAGTTTCCTTCACTTTTCTAACATTCGTACAAAGGTAGTTTTGGTTAAAATCAATTTATTCTAGTCGTATTCTACATGTAGACGTCTACGCGAACAGGTAATCCAAGGTACTGAATGAGCCAAGGGCATCGCGACGGCGCGAGAACGTTCACGCCACTTCCACCCAATCAACTTCCTTCCGAAACCGCGCAGAATCAATCGTTCCATGGACGAATCACAGGGTAACGACGCGGCGACGCAGTCGCCGTTGATACCATTCTACAAACGAGTTAGCTCCGGGAAATGATCGAGCAAAATTGAGGACATGAACCTTATGGTGCCAAAAGCGAGGTCGCGATCCTGGGGAGCCGGCGTGAAAGCGTCCATGAAAGTAGTCCGTACCACCCTCTTCTCCAGCGTCCAGGTCCCCGCAAAGTTCGGTCACGTCCGAGGCAATGTTGAAGTGTGGCGCTAATTGCGCTTTGACGTCCGAGTTCGAAGAAGAGCGAGGAGCCCGCAACGCGGGCGCAGCGGCGTTGAGCCGCTGCTCGTTGTAGCCGTAATCCTGTCCCCAAGGCTCTCCGTTAGCTCCAGTATTCAGGGATAGAAAAGCGAACATACCTGAATGAGGTCCCCGTGTTGAACCTTCCTAATTCGTCACGGAAACCGAAATGCTTCAGATCCAGATCGGAATCAGAGTCCCAAGTACAACCGAAATGATCCCAGGTCCAGGTTATGTCCGCTGTGAAATGGTTTCTCCTAGTAAGGCGGGATCGTTTATTGAAGTCGCGGTTCTCACCGCAGTGAGAAGCCCGCAACGCGGGCGCAGCGGCGTAGAGCCGCTGCTCACTGCGGTCGAAGTTCTGGAGGCATTCGGGTTAGTAGCGGTAAAATGAGGGGAGACAAAGGTACGTACACAAATCGTTGTCCCAACAACTTCCAAATGTAAAATTGCCGCCGAATGCGGTGAGATCCAGATCTCCAGACTCCGGTGCACGAGTCCGTTTATCCGTGATTGGTGGACCTCAGAAGCGGCGTCCTGTGCGCTTGTTCGCCGCATTTCTATTCGCTGAATAAATAACGGATTCAATTCAATGGCGCAAGCAGGAGCAATAAACTCACCTAATCGACGTTCGAATGCGGTCCAAACTGGCGGGTTGTCGTCAAAATAGACCTCAAAAGAAGGAGCAAAACGTACCAAAGTTGCCAGAAAAAAAGCCGGTCCGGCGAGGACACCACACGCCGCCCTAGGTCAGGATTCCGTGGTTACAGGGCCAGAAGAGTTTATAGAAGGCTGAAATAACCGTTAATGAACAGATTCACGCAACGCGAATGGGGAACTCACCATCGCGGAGAGGCGGCGCAGCCGCCTCCGCGTATTCTATCGAATGGTCACTGGTTCTGGTGAATGCAGGGACAAGTAGATGCGAGGTACGTACCGAAGGTGAGTGCAAATCGAGGCGGAACTAATCAATCAAATCTTGGTCAATTGACCAGCTTCAACAAATGAACAGAACTCACTGAAAAAAAAGCCCCGCCGGCGAGGTGAAACCACGCCGTCCTACATCAACAATCCGGCATTCAATTACGCGTCAAGTTCTTGCGGCTAACAAAAGGTGTTGTCCCTTGTGGATCCAGGCGGCGCCTACGTTGTCCTCGCGCGTTTTGGGTCTTGAGAATTTGTAAGTTCTGAGCCTAGAAGAAATGAAATCCAAAAAGCTCTGAAACTCGGAGACGAATTCGAGACCGAAAGTTGGATCAGATTAACGCACCTTGAGAGAACACGCAAAAGCCTGTGCGGCGAGCAGCTCGCGCTGCCCAAAGTCCAGTAAATTGTTCTGTGCAGTTCTGTACCCATGGAACGCGAATCACAAGCTCGGTGACGCTGCGGACGCGTGTCTGTAAAGAAGAGTCAATGATCAAGATGGTGGTTTCCTTGCGTCTAAGCAAGGACTCCACCACCCTATAGAAAAAGGAAAGACGAGATGCCGAGAGACATTCGGACCGGAAAATCAATTTCAAAACGGTCTGCTGACATCCGGCAGCCCACATGCCGAAAAAGTGAGACATCTCAGGTCGATCCAGGCCAAAGTCGGTAAACACAGAAAGCGGAAACGATGCGAGCGAGCGATGGCGGCGCAGCGAAGCGAGCCGGCCATCGCTCGGCGAGCATCGTTGTAGCTTTTTGTTACAATCAACATTCAGCCTCTACTTAGTCCTGATTCCTCTAGATCTCGTTAAGCTTCCTCTATTCCCAGTACATATCAAACAACCATACCACGCGTATGCTGAAGTAGCATGTGTTCTCCTCAAGTACATATTGCTTCACTTCAATTTTACAACATAGCTGCATATTAAGAAGGAGACACATCCAGTAAACCAAGCGGAAACAATGCGAGCGGGCGACGGCGGCGCAGCCGCCGTCGGCCGCGAGCTTTGTTGTAGCCTTAGGAAAGAGATATGCACTGGAACAACAGTGTACAACGGAAACAGGCAGTGTTCAAAACATTCCAGTGAACAATATTATCAGGTCGACGTTGTAAGTCGCTGCCAAACCATACGCAAGGATATGCCCCTCAAGGGCCGCTAGTCAGAAGGAAAGAATGACCTTGCGGGTATTCGGCCCGATGTGATCGACGTTGTGCTCAGCGTTGAACCATCATGTCGTTGGTCCGTCTGGAAGTCTGTGACCGGCCAATTCACTATTCTCGCTCCCAATCGACTGTGTGAGGCTCCTGGAAGATTTACTCGCGAGGATTTCGAAATTGGACGCGCTGAAACGTACTCCACGACTGAAAGAACGCTTTTTTCAACATTTTGTCGGGAAACTGGACCGCGACGCACCTTGTCTATGCCCCACAACGCTCGAAATCTCCTGATAACGAACCTCTTCTCCTCCTGACTCATCTCCTCCTTTGCAACTTGACGGCGCGTTTTGTTTTCGATTCTGGACGAATTGAGCGGGTACATCAAGAAACTGTCAACTCTGGAAAGCTTGGAGAAGCGACATACGTACTATTTGTGCGTCAACTTTGCGCGACGTTTAGAGGATGACGGTGAGCTGGAACGCAACAGTCGGGAGGGATGGGGGACATCACGGTGGTACCAGTTTGAAGGTCTGGTCTGCGTGACCAGTTTCTGGGAGGACGGCCCACGGGCTTCTACAGGCAAGATAATTTTTCCTGTTCTCGATCATCAAACACTGACACACTTCTAATATTCAGACGGCTCCCCCTGGCCGACTCTCTTGCAGTTCTTGTTCTTCGTTCTGGTTGAATTCAATACTATTCCCGTTATCACGGCGTGCTTGTGCTCAATTTTGCGAACAGATAGACACCACTCAGTGCTATTCAACTGTTCCACTTTCTCGCTCGAACTGTCAAGTTATCTCTGTGCCCAGAATATCCGAGGGACCGCGATTGTGGCGCCGTGTCGCCCCTGCCAACTTCTAAATATTGCGCCTGGCAGGATACCTCTCTTGGTGAAGTGACTGAATTGTCATACACAACAATGTATATATGTATCGAGAGCTGGGAAACTGTTGCTCATTCCAACTGCATTTCCTGTTCAGAATTCACGGAGGAGCAACAATTCGACGCGGGACAAGATCTCCGCGTCAATATTCTTGTGATCGAGTGAGTAACGTTACTCGCATCACCATGGAGTCTGGAGCCTGATTGTAACGCGGAGCACAATTAGCCGAAAAGGTATATAACGCTGTCCACCTCTGTCCTTCTCTCTTGTTTCTCCCCCACCATGTCGTCGTGCTGTTTGTACTCGAACCCTCTTGTCGTCATTGTTGTCGTTGTCGCTGTCACCATCGCCATTGTTGTCTCCGCCACTGGCCGCCTCGCTCTGGACCATCATCAAGCCGCCGTCCTCAACGCGAGGAGGTCATTGCCGCTTTGGGATACGGCTCAAGGTTGTCCAGTAAGTTCATTCTCCAGTGTGGTCTTGCTGTATCATTGATTGTGTTTTTTATAGGCTTGAATTTTCGCCATTCACTTTCTTGACAGTGTCAACAATTCGTGGTGTATTCAGATTTCCGGCATGTGTCTCTATCTTCTGTACCCGGTGAAGTATTGATGTTCTTTCCAGGTACGGCACCTTGACGCGCTCAGCACCTGTCAGACTTGACAGTCGAAGTGACATTCAGCCTATCTACGGCCCACTCTATCATGGTAAGTCCTCGATTAGGGTTCTTGCCACAAGCCTGTTTACTAACTATACATTGTTGTAGACACGACTCCGGGGTTTGCTGTCGATACGCGGTTACCCGGGTCCGCAAAATGAGTCGAAATTGTCCGTTCTACGCCGTATTCGAGCTAGGGATGCGACCGTGAACAATCCCGGTAAGTTCTAGATTCGGGTTTTGGCCAGCTGGTGTACTAACTAAACATTTAATATTGCAGACACGACTGGAATTGGCTGCAATACGCGGTTACCCGGGTCCGCAGAACGAGTCGCAAATGTTCGTTTCGGGCTAGGGTTACAGCGCGACTACGAGGGACCGGGCTGTTCGATTTTGCGCCACATCCGAGTTTGCTGTAATTGAGAGACTAGAGTTGGAGTTGGGAGGAGGCTTCGAGGGTGGATACTCCACTGGTAGAGACCTTTGTCTTGCTAGTGGGGTCGTCCTTTTTTTTGTAGTAGCCTGTGTAGTAGATAGACGCCGAATTATGAACCTAGTGCACCATCACGTGACCGAAAAACGAAAAACTTCTGTTCATTTTGCTCAGGGACGCCCGTAAAAGGCGTTTTGTCCCTTGAGAGCTGCCATGTAAGGCGTATCTACCCTGCAGGAAAGACGGCAGAGGTGTGCCGTGTCCTTAACGCGTCCTCAACGCGTAGTTCGGTTCCGCCACAGTTATCGATCAGAACGGCACAGCCACCTACCCACGCTTTTTCCTTCCCACCACGACGACTCGGACGACAAGCAGGCGCGAATCCAGCCTCAGGACAGCACCCAGACAACGAGTAGACACGAATCTACCCTCAGGACAGCACCCAGACAACGCGAATCCACCATCAGGACACCACCCAGCACGACTCGCAGGAGGATATTTCCACTGGCAGCGATGACAGCCAGACGGACACCCAGGAAGCGAGATGTTGAAGGATACGACGCAGGCGGAAAGCAACGCAGAGACGCGGAACGTCTAGGTACGTGCGCAGAAGTGTAGATGCTTGGACTGTCCTAATCGACGCCCGATCGCGTAGCAGTGTAGTTTATGGCGTAGTCAAAACCAATAAAAAGTTTTATACCGACTTTTGTGCGCATCCGACGACGTGTGGATTAACGCGCGGCATGCCGAGTCTTGGCTCTAGACGACTCTCTCAATGGCAGACTACGATGTCACATCCTACGCGGCACCCGACTTTTTCATGCATCCGACGATGTGTGGATTAACGCGGGGATTACCCAGATACAGGAAGAATTGGATGCTTTATCCCAGCTCATCGTCCTCGATCCCAGAGAGCTGGATTTGTACCACTTACGGGCCAAGTACTCTGCTGTGAAATCCCCCATCTACAGACTTCCACCGGAACTCTTGTTAGACGTCTTTCATTGGACGGCTTCCTGGTCCCCGTCTCAAAATATATTGGACACTCGGAGTATTCCTTGGACGCTGGGCCAGGTCTGCGCGCGCTGGCGGGAGTTGGCGCTCAGCTCTGCGCCACTATGGCAAACCATCGTCTTTACATCCCCGTACCCCCTTCATTCCGGCGAGATTTTGGCGGAATGCCTTTCTCGCTCGCGCGATCGACCTATTGCGATCTCTATCACCCTTCACCCAATCCTCGATTCTGCTTGCCACAGCATTCTAGTCGAGTGTATCCGGTTGCTGTGTGTTGCGTGTCGCCGCTGGAAGCGCGTACAATTCGACATTTCAAACATAGATCACGATATAGCAGAGTCATTGGGCGCGCTACATGGGAAGCTTCCTTATCTAGAAGAGGCGTACTTCTTTCGGCTGACCTCGTGGACACATCTGACCCCCCATTCTTGCCCGCTCGACGTGGCCCGCGCGTTTATGGAGGCGCCTCTCATAAAACGAGCAGACTTTCGTTTCCTTCCCTGTTTCGAATTTACCCCATCACCAATGCACCTTACACACTTTGGCGGTAACCTTCTCCATGTTTCCGACGTGAAACGTCTCTTATGTCTTCCTTCGTTGGTTGAATGTCATCTGTGTGGGCCTGAGAGGCAGATCGTTGACGCGGTGGTTCCAATCACCCTTGTCAGCCTAAGGCGCTTATCAATACAGTCTCCATGCATCCTGCTAGGGCTTACCACGCCCAATCTCACATCTCTATCTCTTTTCCCCCGTCGAGTCTGCACTCATGATCTACAAACGGTGCAGGACTTCATCGCACGGTCGGCGTGCGTCTTACGCGTAATTGCGATATCACTTCCGCGTCTCCTACTCTCCCTCCAGCCATGTTTCCGCGACTCTCACATGCGAAGCATCAAATGCTTATGCATGCCCTTGTATCCGGAGGCAGGCGAGTCTCCAGCGACATTCAAACTGATCGCCAGCGACGTCTTCCCCCAAGTTGACGTCCTGACTGTCGTGATGTACAATTCTGTGCCGAGTTTGAACATGAACCTACCCGGCCCAAAGGCGGCGGTAGAAGCCCTCATGGAGATGGTGGCTTACCGTTTCGAACATGCCGTCGAGAACAAAGTCCAGAAGCTCAGTCTTTTGCGAATGTGTTGGTGCTCGAACGAGGCCATGGATGTGCTTCGCCAAGAGGGGCTTTCTCATTTCGAGGCGAATGGACTGGTGATCGAGCAGTCGGATTATGGGAAGGATAAGCATTGGACGGGCCCCTTCTGGTTTCTCGAGGACGACATCCCTTCGTAGTCGTCCTAGCGATAATCTATATATACACGAATTATTCAACTTTCCTGCACATCTCATTGGACCGAACTCTCGGAGAGTGTACCCAGCAACTTCTTAGCAAGATCTCAGTTGGTAAGTATTTTGTTTCTTTTTGTGATTTGTTGCACTGTCAACAGTATTCAAAATAATGACCCAAAATCCCAGAAACTCGAAATGTCTCTCCTCCGCCTCCTGCTCCTCGCGCACTCCTATCTACAAGTGCCCGCTCTAGGCAAAACACGGGAACGTCTTTGCCCACCATCCCTACTCTCGATGTCAGCCGCCGGGTGTCCAAAACACACACACAAACGAACGCCTACCTTCACTTTATCGATCTGCTCCTGCGCGCCCGACTGTGGGTCTGTCGCGTACTTCACCGTCTCCTTCACCGTCTCCTTCCCTCCCTGCTCAGCCGCGCCCTTTCCGTACGCCGTCATCATCGTCTGCCCCGTGGACGGCTGATTGTTGTTATTATTATTTGCTGGAGATGACAAGCTTGTGGTAAACGAACGCGAACACGAACACTGAGAGACTTACATGCGTTCATGCCCTGAGTCTTTCCGGGCTGCTGCTCGTTCATTGGCGCAGACATGATATTTGTTGTTTGGTGGTGGTGGTGGTGAAGGAGTGAAAGTTGGCGTAGTAGAAACTCGCTCGGAGGAGGAGGAGGGGGTTTGGGGGGCAGTCTTGGGGCCCTTGTCTTTCCGCTGAGGACCTGGTTATGTAGCGTGGTCGTCTCTGATCACGAGACATGACAGACAGACAGACAGTACTTGTAGTTCAAACTCAATATGATCCGCGATCTTGTTATCACTTTGTAGAGCTGGGGGTTAACGGCCACTAGTCGACACTCCCTCGCAAACAAGCGGCATAGAAAGTAAAGGAAGAACTCTCCGTACCTGTCGCGTTCCATGGTCGAATCGCGCAGGACGGAGAGACTGATAAGAAAAGTACAAAAGACAATCAGAACGAGTGTTCTCTCAATATCGCGAAGCTGGAGGATCTGTGTCGAGGCGCACATGGTACGGTGGTGGAAAGAATCTGTTAAAGGGTCAGTTCACGTACAAGAAGACTAGCTATCAATCGACTCACCACTATTCGGAGCTACGAGTAGCCTATGCTGATACTAAACTACCTCTACTGTAAAGTACAGTAGTCCGCGCAACAAGTCCATTCCTACGGGAATCAATCAATGCCGTGACCCTCAGACTGTGTACGGGTCCAGCTAGCCATCGTGAATCCTCGAGCTACAGAAAAAACAAACAGTCAGCGGACAAACTCAACACGGCGTCGGGACACTACAACACACCTTTCGACTTATCTCTCGTATTGCATCTCCTCCGTCGCTGTGGTCCCAGTTCGAGGCAGGGCTTCGACGTACAATAACTGAGCCCTACGGATTGAGATTTGACTGAGAGGAACGGACATATTATAACGTTAAACATACCAAAAATACATAGTCGTCGTGACACTTGTGAGGGCGGGTCAATACGACCGAGTCCAGAATGGTTGGCGGCGGCGTCGAGTCCAGAGAGGGTAGATGGTACAGTCAGCATGTAGCCGAACTGTTGTTCACCGGCATAGAGCCGAGCGTTCTCTCTAATAAGTAGACTTGACCGTTCGAATCGTAGACCGTCTACTTCGTCTAGTCGTCAAGTAAGTATTGGTTCAAGTCGACAACCAAAGTGACACTCACAAGTTCTATAGCATGGTGGAGGAGTCTATGCTCACATCGGTATTATCAGTCGGCCGAGACGACGAGTTGGACTCGAATTCGTCTAGTCGAGAACTCGTTAATGTAGACCTGTTTAGACTAATCGAGTCCTGTCAGGAATGGGCCGAAAACAAAGAACTGGGGACAACATACCGGAGTCAACGGTCAATGAGTACCGAATCGGAGACACAATCGAAGTCCCGGGTCCTAGAGAGACGGCGGCGTGAGCCCAGTATGGCTCCGAGAGTGAGATCAGAAGTATCTAAGAGGATCATAAGTCGCGAGTCAAAACTTATCAAGGGAAACTTACCTGTTGTTGGAGGAGCAGAAGGCAGCAGCGGCCTTCGCCGCTGTGCTCGCGTTGCTCGCGTCTGCCTTCTCGAGAGTCAGACTTCTCAATTTAATGGTCAGTCCGAACAAGACTCACTTAGGCCACGTCTTCGAGCGATGAGGTCCGTCCTCGGTGAAACTAAATGTCAAGTTAGTCTCAAAGAAGCTCGTTGAAGTGACGAGCTTACCGCGCCAGTGGTAGGCCAGATTCAAGTGGGTCTGTGCATAAACGATTAATTCACGGCTCGAAGAAACAATTTGTCGACTTACCAGCCGAGTTCCATCCCGGTTCCGCATAGGAGTGTACAGTCGGCGTGTAGCCGAACTGTTGTTCACCGGCATGAAGCCGAGTGAACTGTTCATCGTTCGAATCGAAGAGCATCTTGAAGTAGCGCGTGCCCGTTGCCTGAGGGTAGCAGTATTATAAACTCTATGTGAATGTCAAGTAAGTTTCAGCCCAAGTTGACGACAAAGGTGACACTCACAAGTCATCGAGACAGTCGTCGGACTCGTTGTTGGTCGTCATGAGAGGAAAAGGCCGAGTATGAAGACTGTAAGGATCACGGTGCCCATCGCTCGAAGGGTGTCGTATCTACAGCCGAGTCAGTAAACAAGAACGGTTAAAGGAAATTAAACCGGACACACCTTCCACCGTCAAGTTAGTCCTCAAGACTGTTGTTATCGAGTCGGTGAAAGCCTGCGAACGGAACACTTGAATCAACTGTCCGAGTCTAGGGAAACTGTCTACTTACAGAGAAGTAGACGTAGACACCACTGTCGCGTTGGGTGCATCTTCGCGTGAGATGTCGGCCCATTTCTGAAGGGACTGGTGAATCGTTTGTGTCCGGCTAGTAAATGTCGAGTCAGTAGATATAAACCGTGAACCGAACCGCGTACCATGGAAGAGTTAGACTGATATAAAAGCAAATCTACGCAGCAACGATTGAGTCAAGGCCCAAGAAAGCAGCGCGTCAACTTACTAGTCGAGTTCCTTTACACCGGCTTGTCGATTAGGTCTGTAACAATTGGTTAGCTGACACGGCAACACACTCGACCTGGACAACGTACCGCTGGAGGGACATATGGGTGTTCAGCCGGCTCGAAGCCCAACTGTCCTTCACCAGCGCGGAGCCAAATGAATAGTCCAATGTCTTGAGGGTAGTGTTGTAACAATGTCCGTGTTCGTATAGCGGGGAGCTTTGGTCTGGGATGAAGAGCATTGTTAGTCAATGCAGTAGCAACCAGACGTGGAACTTACCTTGTATTGAGAATCCAGAACAGAGCAAGGTTGACATCGTCGTCGTGAGTCAAGGGCATTCCAAGCTCGGGAATCGTGAAGGCTACATGGAAGACAACAGTCAGCCGACAAGCACGGCGTCGGGACCATCTAGCACACCTTTAGACCGCGTATCCTCCAACGTTGTAGTTCCAATTGAATTCTGGCGTCCAAGGTAGGGCGTCGGCCCAAGAGAACAGCGCACTACGGACGGGCATTTCATTAGTATGGATGAAGATAGAGTAAAGGTAGGCGTACCAAGAATCCACAACGGCCGCGGCAGTCGCAAGGGCGGGTTAGAACGACCAGGTTCAGGCTGGCCAGCGTCGGCGTCGAGTCCAGAGATGGCGGAAGGAAATGCACGCAGTGGGAGTGATACAAGGAATCTGGCGAATGATGAGCACACGGAATGTGTAGAAAGACGGTATCAACGTACCGAGAAGCTAGTCAATCTACTGCGACTATAGCGCCGTCGAGCCCGCCGTATTTGTCGCTGTCGAGGTAGCGGATGGACAACTTGAAGAAACTCTGTGGGGAAACCTGGTCAGCGAGCACGTCGACGAAGCAGAATGTTGACAACCTACCACAGCGCTGGTTGCCATGAGAAACGACGGCGAAACTGGAAGGAAAGTCGATATCAACAAAGTGGGATGATGGTGGGAGGAAAGAAGCCCACCCGTGACTTTAAGCGCCGGGTCACGCTTTCAGACGCGTCGGAAAGCGATGGCGAGGACGTCGGCGACGACGACCAGAGCATCTCTGGGACAGTGGATAAGTGTGCAGAGTAGTGAACGGAGAGAGAAGAAGAGAAGAGAGAGGAGAGGAGAGAAGGGGAAAGAAAGGAAGTGGGTGATGATGACTTTGGTGGAATTCGGGCTCCTTTTAACGCGTTTCCAATGGTAGAGGCCCCAAGTAAACGTCAATAGGATGAAGCAATCGGGCGCCGTGATCGTGGAAGATTGAATGAGGCGAGAAGTCCGGAACTTGTTGGCGGATTATTGGGACGCCACGGGAACCCGTTTCCAACGTCCTGCGCAAATTAACCTCCCTGACCGCGTAACAGCGGCGTAAATATCTCACATTGAAACATCAACTTTGAGCTGTAAACCTTGTTCAGTTCACTTCAACTATGAAAACCAAAACCAACAAGAATTGTATCCTCCTCGTCAATACAGTGTGTAAACCATCGTATTCGTATAATCTTCCAGCTGCCAAACGAACGGAAAGGTTTCAAGGAGTCAACCCTGACTTCTGATGGGGAGTCAGTATGAGCCGTTTGAAAAACGGAGATGTTTGAAAACTTACAGATCTCATTTTCGAGGCGGAGATGCACACCGCTTCGCGGTGCAATATACACCGTTCTGGGCGCGGACACGGCTCTCCGTTTACGTTCTGATGAAATGTCACAGGGTCAGAACAAAACTGAAGCGATTGAACAACGGAAAAGGTACGAACCATATTTGTGCCACATTCAATTTGGGTTTATTGGTGGCAAATTATGATTGAGGGCCAATACGGCACCTGTAATACGTCGAGACAGAGTATATACAAGTGCCTCCGTCGCCAGATCGGGCCAGTTTGGACGGGAAACGCGTTTTCGCCGAAAGTGTCAGAGGGACGGAGGAGGAGCACTACGTCGTGCGTCATTTCCCCGGATCCAGGAGGGTCAAGATAAGATTGTCGAGGCCCCAGACACGTCACAGGGGCCAGGAAATCCTCGTGCTATCGATGTGCAGGGTCCTGAGCGCCTCGCTGAGCAGTTCACGCGAAAAGATGGGGTAAAAGCGCGTCTAGTCCTCTAAGCACCGTCGGAATTCGCAATACGTAAGGTACAAAACAAAATCCAGGTAATTTCAGGTCTACGAGAGTCGCCAGAGAGTGGGAAAGCAAGGGTGCGCGTTGGTGTAAGTAGCGCCAGATCGGAGTGGTCGTGGTTCGTGGTCAAGTTTAGCCGATCACTTGGCGTTACCTGGCCTTGATCGTACCCTTCAAAGACATCATTTCCCCGTCAATTCCGAGGGAATAGGATGCCTGGAACGTCGACCTAGTTGCACATACCCGCTGGACCAGCGGAGGAAATATTCCGTGTTGAACACGGGATATCGACCTGGTGACACCGCGAACATCACCTCCAGGGTTCCAAGCATCGATCGTTCAGGTCTCCTGGCCCCCCTTGAAGGAAGTTTTCGAGAAATCGAAAGTGGACGTTTCGGGTTTACTGACCTCGTCCGTAATGTTGACATTTGGTATATTGGTAAGTCCGTCAATTTCTCCGTGTTTGACTATTTACCATGTTTTCGTATCATACTCTACCGTACTTTCTATCCTATTTTGGGCCCTTCAAGTAGTCTACATTGTATCTAATTTTGCAATAGAGATTTTATACTAGCTCGCTGTAACACTATTTGAAGGATAGTCTATCAAGTTCATTTCACTTTTCTTTCAAGTCGCACGAAGGTTTTGGTCAAAATCGATGTATTTGGGTCGTATTTTACATTCAGGTGTCTACGCGGACGGGAAATCAACGGTACTGTACAGGACAAGGGCATCGCCATGGCACGGCGCGACATTGTTGTACCACTCCCACCCCATCAACTGTCCCCCTTCCGAAACCACGCAGAATCAATCGTCCAATGGACGAATCACAGGGTAAAGATACGGCGACGCAGTCGCCGTTGATACCGCCTCCGAAGGAGTTAACTCCGGCAAATGATCGAGTAATTTGAAGACACTGACCTTATGGTCCCAAATACGAGCGAGCGATCCTGATCAGACGGCGCGGAAGCGTCCATAGTAATAACTCATATCACCCTCTTCTCCAGTGTCCACGTCCCCGCCAAGTTCGGCCACGTCCGAGGCAATGTTTGAAGTGTGGCGCTGATTTCCGTGGACTCCGATTTTGGGAAACAGCGAGAAGCCCGCAACGCGGGCGCAGCGGCGTAGAGCCGCTGCTCGCTGTAGCTGTAATCCTAGCTCAGAATTCCCCGTTAGCTCGAGTCCTCAGGGATACAAAACGACCATACCTGAACGAGGTCCCCGCGTTGAAGTTTCCTAAATCGTCCGTTGAGCCCGAAATGCCTCAGATCCAGATCGGGATCAGAGCTCCAAGTACTCCCGAAATGGTCCCAGGTCCAGGCGATGTCCGTCGTAAAATGGTTTCTCCAAGCACGGCGAGATTGTTTGTTGAAGCGACGGTTCTCACCGCAGTGAGAAGCCCGCAACGCGGGCGCAGCGGCGTAGAGCCGCTGCTCACTGCGGTCGAGGTTCTGAAGGGGATTCAAGTTATGAGCGGGTAAAGTGAGGGGAGACAAAGGTACGTACCCGAATGGTCGTCCCGCGAAACTTCCAAATGTGATTTTAATGCCGAATTCGTTGAGATCCAGATCTCCAGGGCGCGGCTCCATTTATCCGCGATTGGTGGAAGACGCGGGGTCCCGTGCGCAATGTGATCTCGACTTCGCCACAGTTCTATTCCCTGAATCACGGCCGTCAATTCAATGGCACAGAGAGGAGGACAACACTTATCGAACCGATGTTCAAATAGAGATTAAACTGACAGATTATTGTCAAAATAGACCTGGAAAAACGGCGCACAACATACCCAAGTTTCCCAGAAAAAAAAGCCGGTCCGGCGAGGACACTACAGGCCGCCCTAGTTCAAGATCTTGTTGACCAGGGCCAGAAGAGTCGAATAAGGCTGGAGTATCCATTAATATCGATATCCACGCGATCTGGATTGAAGAACTCACCACCACGGAGAGGCGGCGAAGCCGCCTCCGCGTGTTCTATCAAACCGAGTGCTTTAGTAACGCAGGGACAAATGGACGTGAGGCACGTACCGATGGTGATGTCCACATCCGACTCGAGGGAAACTAATCAAATGTAGGTCAATTATCCCACTTCAACAATATCAAAACTCACGGAAATCGCCAGACCAAAAAGCCGCGCCGGCGAGGCGACACCACGCTGCTCGAGATTCAAGCATTCGTATTCCACGATGGGGAGTAGTGCTGGGAGCAAGTCCGAGGCGGCGAAGCCGCCGAGATCGTCGTCGCTGCAAATAATTGAACTTTGAGCTCGTTAACACAATTGAAATCGTACTGTTGAGGTAAACAGCGCTTCCTATAAAACCGAATGCGTTATCAAACGCAGGGATAGATGGACTTGATGTACGTACCGAAGGTTATATCCAAATCGAGGGAAAGAAATCAAATCTGTGTTAATTGTCAACTGACCAGCATCAACAAATGATGCAAAGCTCACCCAAATCATCCGGGAAAAAAGCCGCGCCGGCGAGGCGAAACAACGCCGTCCTATGTCAACGATCCGGCATTCAATTGCGAATCAAGTTCTTGCGGTTCCGAAAGTTGTTGTACCTGGTGGGTCCAGGCGCCGCCTACGTTGTCCTCGCGCGTTTTGGGTCTTGAGAATTTGTAAGTTCTGAGCCTAGAAGAAATGAAATCCAAAAAGCTCTCAAACTCGGAGACGAAATCGAGACCGAAAGTTGGATCAGATTAACGCACCTTGAGAGAACACGCAAAAGCCTGTGCGGCGAGCAGCTCGCGCTGCCCAAAGTCCAGTAAATTGTTCTGTGCAGTTCTGTACCCATGGAACGCGAATCACAAGCTCGGTGACGCCGCGGACGCGTGTCTGTAAAGAAGAGTCAATGATCAAGATGGTTTCCTTGCGCTTAGCAAGGACTCCCCCACCCCATAGGAAAAGGAAAGGCGAGATGCCGAGATCACAAACTGAATGGTGACGGTCCGAACTACCGAACAAGTCGTCTCAGCCGTTCACGTCTACACCCGCTGAACGAAAATCGACCATTCGACTTCGGTATGTACATCGTTCGTTGCCTCAACATGCAGTTCTTCGACGGCAGCCCCATGGAATCTTTCCTCCAGTACTTCTCTACCAACCGTTTGGCTTCCTTTGTGTTGGAATCCGGTGTACCGGTCAACAGGCAGTTCTCGGCAGCCCCATAGAAGTCTTCCTCAGGTATGGGGTACACCCGCCACCCCCATTTCATACCTGAGGGTAAAATCGCGGGTTATCTCCCCGGCCAAGGCTCTCCATTCCGGCTGCTAATACGTCGCGATTGGCGCGTCCGATGAATGAATGTTTCGTTATGGCAAACCGCCTCCAGTTAACGCCCCCATGTCGCCCGCGAAAAACGCAGCGCTGAACCTGCTACCGAATCTCCTCATGTCGTCTGTTCCGACTGCACCCCA
>QLPD01000425.1:0-33136 GCA_003314085.1 Hymenopellis raphanipes
CCAGACTCTCCCTCCCCACGATGCCATCATGCTGCTAAACGCGGAATACATCCCGCCTCCTCTTTACGCAGACGGCCTCCAGCGCTCCTTTTATCAAGGGTACACCACAACGTTCCAAGCCGCCTTCGATCTACTCAATCGCACCCCAACGCCGATGGTCACGACGGAGACCCTTCGTGCACACGCACAGACTGCGTACACCCAAGAGACAGCGGACTACTTTGCCAACGGAGGGCAGGTGGCATTTGTCTTGGATTGTATCACCAGAGAAGCGGAGGGAAATCCTGACCGCGAGGAAAACAATGTGTTGCCGATGTGCAAGAATGATACACAGTTCGCGTTCGTCAGGAGCATGATGGGGCTTGATTCCGACAAGCGCTGGGGCAGGTATGGGAAAAGATTTGTCGTCGACGAGGAGCGCGCGGAATTTGGCAATGATCGCTTTTTTGAGGAGAGGGAGGATCTGGATTCGTTTTATCACTTCCAGCAGAGACTGGCGCAGAGCGGGTGATACCGAAAATGCACGTTTCTTGTCCCTGTTAATGCCAGTTAGTGCCTGTTGGTAAATCTCTTCATTGTACACTACTCACCTTGCTTTCATGTCACATTTGCTTTCAAAAGTTATGTTTTACTGTGAGCTTCACAGTTGGTAGGGCGCATCTGTTGAAGGCCGCCGTAACCGCATTAGAGACGGATATCTTCGTTAAGAGTCTGGCATTAAGGACATCGATGGCTTGGGTAGAGCAGATCTCGCAGTGGCGTTGACCAATACGCTCGATCGATACACAGCGACGATGATTATCCCATCGGAGGAATGGAGACAGGCCTAGTTTCACGTCGGTCTCGCCCAGCATTGATCTTACGACCGCCGTTTGCTTCGGAGACATCTCGGTAAGCAGCGACGTTTACGGCGAATGAGGCGCGACAAGGAAAGAACGAAGCTCCTAGAGGCTAATGCTCTCCTCTCTTCGAGAATTCAGATCCACGACCAGCAACGTAGGTGTCGATGCCTGTTCAACGATGAATGTTGTCGAAAGGAAGGCAGCGGAAAAGCCCTGATAGATTAAAGAGGGGTCTTTCAAGTACAGAGATGCCTGGAACTCTCCATAGTGAAGGTGGGATAATACGAGGCGCCCGCCAGCCGCCACAACAGCCGAACCTGCTCTTGGTAACGTATTTCTCACCCCGTGTCCATGCCCATCGCAATCTTCACGGCATACGCCATCTTCGTAGACTTGCCGCTCTTCATCCATCAACACGAAGAGACTCCAGCGGCCTCGTGTCTGCATCGTTCCTGTAGTGGCGTAAATCCTCGCCATGCCCCATACCAAACAATGCTGACACAATTCATCGAAGGCCCCGAAGCGATACCTTGACGGCGGTACTGCTTTGCATTGAGAGACTGATCAACAGTCTAACATGAAATGATACAACTTACGGGCTTCTCTACGTAGATGTCCGTGATACACACTAGGACGCCGTCGTTGACTCGTCGCTCCAATGGCCAGTCCTGCGAACGATATCCCGTCTTGAGCAGCGGTTTAAGACAACCAGTCGAAAAAACGACGGAGAGTCCCGCAGTTCATAGCTCTCTGCGTCCATGAGCGAGAGGAACTCTCCGCGATCCATTTGACGAGGTGGTATCCAGATAGAGCAGTTATCTCGCCGAGCTCAGAATGGGTGACGTTTCCACTGAGCAGTCGCAGCTCTTTACGACACAGCTTGAACGAGAAGAAAATCTATAGTTGTCACGAGATGGTCCATGACGGGATAACAGCGGGTATACGCCATCTTCCGGCTCGGTCTCCGACGCGTGAATGTGAGTTGTCGAGAGCGCCTTCATCGAATCAAAATTAGTGTCAGATCAGTCCTTTTAAATACAAATTTCCCCAACTTTTGTCTAGACGACGCTGAGGGGGGCAGGAGCAGCGTCAAGAGCGGGCCTCGTGACACCTGGGCTCACGAGAAAGCAACGTCTCGTATGCGCGATTATGAGTCACAGATGGTGTCTACCATTCGCTTGCTTGAAAGGCGTTTGCTAACACCACCACCACGTTCCGCCAAATCTGTTCAGAGGTGTAACCCAGGCGAAGACGATGAACGAACGTGGAGAGGAATGAAATCTTCCTCGAGAGGAGGACAGTGGACTATTGCCTCCTCCTTCTGGAGTCCCATCCGACGTCATCGGTCAAGAAGATCGTCGTCCCCACTATATGTGCTTTCCCAAGGATTCACTCGATAATTTCTCCTCAACCAATCAATTCAGTCCTCGCTGGACGTCTGATAAGAATCAAACGAACCGCGCTCCAAGTAGGTCTGAGATCGTTGAACAAGGATTTGCTCAATCGCGGACGTAAAGGTTTCCAGCCTAGCGGAGGACGCGTGTGCATGGGAAACTCGAAAAGAGTAATATCTGCCGCATCTGCATGGAGGGGTGGCGAGGGCAATAGATCAACCAAGAGCGGATATAAAGCGCTGCATCGAATGAAGGGCGTTAAATTGGCAGCAAATACTCCACTACTAAGTCTAACGACGCTTGGGACATCGACAGTATACTAAACGGAGTGAGAATGTAATCGGAGCATGAAAGAAATCGACCGTACGACATTGACGGCGAGAGATCATACGCAATCGCTCGATAGCTAGCAGGAAGGAACGTGGAGAAGATCGGAGTGTACGGGTCGATGTACTAGAACATGAATGAGTTACGATAAAAGTGAGAGGGAACGAACATACCATTTACAGTGAGACAAACGTGAAATGACTAGACGTCTATTCGGACACGCAGCTAGTTTCCTCCCAGATAGTTCCTTAGCGTTGTCTGCTACCACGACCGGCGTAGGTGAACGAAGTAGTGCAGCAATATGTAACGAGGGAATAGTCGTCAAGCCAAGGAGATCCCCGAGTATCGGGAGTCGTGGATGTTGGTGAAGGTTTGAATCTGCCTGAGAGGGATGGTGGAGGGTACGGAGTAGGACTCAATATACTGTTGAAAGAGATGGAAGATTGGAAAGGCGAGATAAGACTGGAACTAACATTGTTCCCAGGACCCCGAACGCATCTACAAGGCGCGCGCTATCCACCGCTACCACCCAGCCGCTAGGCCCTGCTACCAACGTACAAGCAGTCATTAACTTTGCCTATTGGCGTAGGAGGTGTTATCTCGTTGTCCGGAATTACGTCTCCCCGCAGCATCCAAAGTTGTTTCGCTGTATAGTCATGTAGAATAGGTCGAGTGATAACGTTGCGGGTACGCGTAAGGGATGGCAAAGGGATGGCATAAAAGGGGAGGGGGACACTGCCGTCGCCAATATCTGAACGTGCGGGCCGGATACGAACGGAAATTCAATTCTAGATGGAATTTAGCCCGGGGAAGAGCAAGCTAGGAAGATTGACGCACATTCCTGTCCAACAAATCAGGTGCTTGCATTTGAGTAACGACCGTCCGAGGACAAGGGAGCCAATTTCTTGGCGGTGGTACTAGAAGGCGTTGAGTTGAATGCCAGGCGGAAAACAAAATCAGCAAAAGACGTACCAGTCCCGGGAGCTTGCTCTAACTCGGTCATTTTGAATAATCCATTATCCTTCGGCGAGACTTTATTTCCGTTCCTCGAGATTTTGGCGTATAGGACCATAGAACGTCGGATATTGGATGACGAATTGTTGATAACGACATGGTGGCAGGAGGCAAAAAGTAAGTCGGCAATTCTCGAAACAGTCACCTCACATGACGGGTCACAGGTGTGGCGCGGCTTTCTACCTCCATGTTTTCAACCCCAAGCGCGATGCACGACTTCGATCTCGCTCAGTCAACTCTTCCCAAAACGACCGGTTAGAATTACGAGCTTTGCTCAAAACAGTTGAATTATACTTGCCACAATCATACTTACAAATGCTTCTAAGAATCGAGGTCCTTCATCGTAACGGCACATTCCAGCTCTACCCTCGATGTCAGCTCAAGGAAAATGTCCTTCCGCTCCGTTCGCATCTGAACATACAACCAACGCGGAAGCTGCACCTTTTTCAGACACCTGCGGCGGTCCTCCAAATGCAGCCTGGATCTTGGATCAAATTCCATCCCCATCGCATTCTGCCCGGTGCCATCCCTACGAGCAATACAGGAATCAACCGTCTCCTCGCCACCCTGACTCCCTTCCACCTCCACGGTTGGCAGTCGGGAATATAGCATCGCGAAGAACGAGTCAACATCATCGTCAAGGCAATACGCAAATCTGCATTTGCCAATGTCCAAGATGCGCAGACATGGCAGCCTGACAGGCGATCCGTCCGGACGGTTGTCGAGATTGAGGCCATCAACAAACTCGAGGGTCATGTCAAGATCATGAAGATGCAAACATTCAACATGGCGGGTAAGGGTGAGGAAGTCTAAAAGATGCTCCGTGTTCTCCTCATACGGATCCATCGCGCAGGTGATATCCAGCTTGGTAAGCTGCTCGAGAGAAGCGGGGGATGTCGGGAAATGCACGACCGAGATATGGTCATATATGAGGGTGAGTTCAGATAATGTGGGAATGATCAAAGCGGAGAAAAGCTCTTTGCAACGGCCATAGACATCCTCATTCTCGATGATAGTAAGGCGGCGAAGTTTCGGGAGGGGGACCATATCGCGGATCGGAGCATAGTTGTCGTCAATTGGGTCGAGATCAACCGTCAAGTCCTCCAAGTCAGTCAAAATACGCAAAGTTTTCGAAGCATCTGCATCAAAGATCGGAAAATGCACAAGAGAAGTCAAACGCGACCAAGGAAGTGCAACATGCTCCAGATTTCGCCAGGATTCACGAATTGATAGCTTCAAAGTCCGAAGGACAGGCGCACTTGCGGATTTAAATATATCGACGATTACGTTCTCCTCCTCCTCATCCTCGTAGTCATACTTGAGTATCTTGAGTGTATGTAGTGCCGAGAAGTTGTTTCTGGAAAGGCACTGCAAGTGTGACCGTGGAAGGATTACATCCAGATGCCTCCAACGAGGAATGCTAACTTCGAGCACTGGGAGCACAGGATGGTCCCTAAGACTGCTCCCGCTCTCCAGATAAACCGTGATGGGGAGGTCTCTAGACCGCTGAAGAAAGAGCCCCACTTTGTATGCGCACTGCCGAGGCGTGATGGATCCCACATGCACATCCAAATTAAGCGACAGATATGTCCACAGCTGAGACGAAGTGATTGCGAGGTCTCTCCAGCGATAGCAGACCCCAGTGAAAAGCCAAGGAGCTCTTCGCGGGTCAATGGCATCGAGCTCATGAACAGAGTAAGTTTTTGGAATGCAATGATGAAATATCTCGATGAGCAGTTCATTTGGGATGGAGCGCATGGGGTGGAGGATGGTTTTGGTTTCTTCAAGGCGCGACTGCGCGCACTGGCGTGCTGAGACGAGTGTCTCTAGCAATTCTTGTGCCTGGACAATCTTCGAGTCTAGGTCTTCGAGAGTGGCGCGCGCTTCTTTCGCAATCTTGCGAAAAGCTGGGAGCTCCACGTCAAGCAGAGGAAGGTTCTGACGGAGAAGCTCCTCCATGCGCGCTGTACGAGTCTCACCAGCGTCCTCGACAGGTTGAAGTAGAACACAGGAACAATTGGCACAATATCTTGCATTGGTAGTATCTGCCATGCCTGGAATTCAATTAGTTTGAGTTCAATGCAAAACTGGGGTCCTTCACTTCTTTTACAGTGTTCGAAGAGAGTAAGCTAGTCCATCTTATTAGTCTACGCACGTCTTGCGTATAATCGAAGCCAACGTACTTGAACGGGAGTCGGAATGAGCGCGTCGACGACAATGATATTCCCTGGCGAGTTTGTCGAAACCTATTGTATGTCTCAGCGATGGACCTTTGTCTATAAGCGCAACTGAGATACCGAACAGATGATACGTCTTGGCAGACTGAGCGAGCAGAACGGGACTGGAGATGACCGTCAAAGAGAAAGAGACGAACGCACACGTGCTACCGCCAAATTTGGTAAACACCTCCTCGACACGATCTACTAATCCACTAGCCCTTAACTGCAGCTCGCATCATCTTCAGCTTCTGGCTTCGCGATTACGAGCTGCTTGCTATAGAGCCGCACACACGCACAAGGCATTGACCCACGTTTCATGGCAACACAAGGATGATTCTGAGCCCTCAGTTCCTTCAAACTACAGTAATTGAAATATGATTCTGGTCATTTAAATGGCAGCCTTGATCAAAGTTAAGAGCTATTCCAAAAACCACAACTGCCCTCGCAGGCAGTATATTTATCGAGCGGGGGTAAATCAATAAACAAGGTCGTGTAATTCTAAGAGTTTCTTCCGTAGGTAGGTAGGTAGAGTATCGTTGCGCAGTAGTCTCGCCGAAACGAACAGTTCTCGGAGGTAAGGTGACACCACGAGAAACATCACAAGAAAAAGCCTCAAACCCTTCATCATCCCCGTACATTATCCACCACGTCCGCCGCAAACGCTCCTTCAGCGCACCACCGCCACCACAAACAACTCGTACGGCTGTACCTACCACGGCCAGCGTAGCGCCGACAGGCTCTCGCCTCGCTGATAGACCACCTCCGCACTACGTTCTTCTTCCTCTTTTATCTCTCCTCCTCTCATACCCAGCCGAAGCCGCGACATCCACCACCCTGAGGCACCGCACTTTCGAACGGCACCCCAACCATACTGCCTTCCCCATAATGTCATCATGCTGCTAAACGCAGAATACCCCCTCCGTACGCAGACGGCCTCAAGCGCTCCTTTTATCCAAGCCATACCGTCGTGTTTCAAGCCGCCTTTGATATCCTCAATCGCATCCCGACGCCCATATTCATGGCGATCGTTCACAGACGGTGGACTACCTCACCAACGGAGGGCAGGTGGTGTTTGTCTTGGATTGTATCATGAGGAACCGCGAGGAAAGTAGCGTCTTGCCAAAAGAATGATACCCAGTTCGCGTTCGTGAGGCGTATGACGTGACTAGATTCCGACAAGCGCTGGGGAAGGTTTTGGGAAAGGTTTGTCGTTGATGAGGACCACGAGAAGTTTGGCGATGATCGTTTTTTGAGGAGAACATGGCAGTCTGGATATGTTTTATCTCCCTCTATTGAAGACCGTCACTCGCCACCAGGTCGTGACGACAGCGTACATAGTCCTAACATTGTAGCCCAGGGCATGAAGTGGTGACTTGTGGTGAAGCATAAGCTGTTTCCCAATAGCCAATCGATGCTCCGGGATCGTTTGGAAGCGAAAATGATACGAGCGTGTTCGGAAAGGCTACGAGGACGAATAAGATCAATAAATATACGAGGCCACGAGTATCAGCTAGGCCGCGATGTGTGTTGTACTATCAAAAGATAAACGAAATGTACAATACGATGAATGGATGGACAGACCTTTTCGCGGGAACGATAAAACCCAATGGCAAGCCAGCAGCTAGCAGCAGCCATATCAGGTGAAATATCAGGCTAGCGTCCAGTTCCAGGACCCGCTATCTACTCCGTTTAGGACTGCCTCGGCTGGTATCGCGCCCACACGGTATCATGCGCCCACTTTTACAGTAATCCGCTATCCTTCGACGATAATTGGTCGTCCTTCTGGGCCAACATTTGGAGAACGGTGGATAGCCAGTCGGTTACGGTCCACAGAATACGTTTAAGAGCGCCGAATCGTCCAGCTAATGGTAATGAGCAAACCTGTATTATCAGACGAAGCAGTAAAGGGGGCATACCGTGCATTGGAAAGATTCCTTGAATGACAGGCCGGGTAATAATCGTCACTCGCCAATTGCGGTGTATCCGGCCCTACATAGAGTTTTGCTTGGGAGACGAGGTCGGCGGAACGGAGCGTTGCGAAGGGGATCGAAGGCTTCAGATGATAGGAACCAGTTCCATTACGATGGCACCAGTCACTATAAGGCGTCAAGGTTAAGCCCAATCGCGCCAGATAAACGTACTGGTTTGCTAGATCCTAAGTACAAACTTTTATCGTCCTTCCTCAGAATGGAGGCCACGCCGCCGAGGAGCAAGTATCGATATCCAAAAGACGCTTCATGGTGAAAGCGCGAATTCGCGCTTTCGACATGGTGAGATGAGGAAAAGGGAGGTCGGCTCAATTTGGAAAGTCCTGACACAGTCACTTCACATGACGGGTCACAGGCGTGGCGTTTTTTTCTCCTCCATGGAGGACCTATGCCGCGCTCCATCATCTATGAGTCATCGCTTTTGCTTTCGACAAGATACTGGACTTTTAACCAAGGCCTTGGGAGTCGGGGCGTTTAGCTATCTACCTACCTTTGTGTTCATAGTTAGTGGTTCTCAGCTCACACCCATACTGCCTATCGTGTCGAGTTTTCATCTCCGTCACTTGTCAACGTCCCCCAGGCTCACCCGCATGAGGATTGGCAGTATGCTTTGCACTTGGGGTAGCAACCAGCTTGTAAATGTTGATGAGATACGGCCATGTATTGACCTTGCTAAATCCTCGATTCGTTCAACTAAACATAAATAACGGAACACTTGTCGTACTTACAAGACAAAACTATCACTACGAATTCGACCACTGGGTATGTACTCAATACAGCCTAGGATCCTTTGCAGTATATCGACACATGTAGAATGAAAGACCGGATGCACGCAATGCCTGGATGCACTTGTACTGCCCTTCCGTAAAATCGAATACTTCTTTAAGCGGCGCATGCAGCGTAAACGTTTCCAAGTCTACGCACGATGCCCCACCAGTAGCGTCCGAGTCGGCAAGTCTCCGGCGAGACTCCAAGAACGCCAAAATTCCATCAGCCACGGTGACCTGGGTCGCGACACCAAAGTCGTAAACATAGGAAATGTCAATGGTGAGGATGCGTAGCTGAGGAAGGGATTCTAGGGAAGAAAGAAGCCGTGTGATCGATTCCGTACCAGCAATGATGGCAAGGAGAGATAACTCTCGGAGTAGACTACACTGACGTATCAGAGAGCTGACGGCATCGATGTTATTGCGGGCCTCTGAATAGTGGCGTGCATCGTAAAGGATCTGCAAAGTAACACGTAGCAAGGCACAGCCTGATCTCTGAAGCATTTCCTCGACGAGTGTATATGTCTTGGGCCAACATCTCCTGATGACCAAGTGCTCCAAGGATGGAGTGCTAATATTGCCCATCACATCGTTCAGGCCAATCTCGCTCTCGATGACAAGATCCGTCAAATGAGCAAGGGTTACTACGGCGCGACGTTCACCCTCTGCGGCCGTCGTCCCAAAGGAGCCCTCACCAGAGAAGGTAAGACGACGTAGGTTGCGCACTTTGGCAAGAATAACAAGAGTGGAATGTGCCCATGCATCTTCAGCCCGACCTGGATATTTGGTGTGCAGGACAAGGCTTTCCAGGTGACTCCAGTTGAGATTGACACCTGGGTTGGAGAGTAAGGGATGGGGGGTAATCGTAAGATGTCGTAGAGTGCGTGGAGGAGAAAAGGAGGATATTCCTTGAGTGCCGTCGAAGCTGGTTATGCGCAAATCCATGGACTCCAATGACGTTAGACGACGAGTGAATAGGTGGAACTCTGGCCCGTCGCAGATCTGGAGATCATTAGTCGAAATGAAGATTCGCTGGATGCGACTAGCAATGGACAGAAGCAGGATGTAGGAGGGAGTGGTAGCCAAAAACCTGCTTTCCAAGTATAGGTCGATCCAGAGAGGGCAAAAAGCCGCACGAGCAATGGCCCTTGCAGTGCCAACTTGAATGTCGTCCTTCTTTGCTTCATCGTAAACGGTAGTGTTATATGAAATATATAGGCGCTGGTCGCTTTCCCCCAACGCGGGAACTAATACACGGCATTGCCGCCAGAGCTGAGGGAAGGTCATCGTAATATCATTCCATGAGCGACATACGGCGGCAAGGAGAGTGGGTCGGATTAGATAGAAGTGTTGACAGAAGACTGAAGGATGGTAGGTGCTACGTGTGCAAGCGAAGAGGAAGATTTTGCGCAAGACATCTGTGGGAAGTCGGCGGACAGGATTCAGCACCAGACTCAGCACCAGACGATGGTGCGCCACCTTCCATGTCATTGCATCCCGCTCGGCCACCACGCCCTCAAGAGTCTGCTGCAACTCCTCTATAATCGTCTCGAGCTCAGCTACACGCAGTCGGCGGAAAGGATTCAGCACCAGGCGATGGTGCTCCGCCTTGCACGTCAGGGCATCCCGCTCGGCCACCACGCCCTCAAGAGTCTGCTGCAACTCCTTGATCGTCGTCTCGAGCTCAGCTAAACGCTTTACGCCGTTGATGCGGATCCTCCGACACTCCTCCGCTTGACTGGCAGAAGGGGGATCGTTTGTCGCGAGCAATCGCGCGATCTCGGGAACCAGCGCCGGTGCGATATCGAGTTGCTCGCCTTTGCCATATTCGATATCGAAAGATTGGCAGCGCCTACAGCGAGCGGCCATGAGGTGCGCTATGAGAGGTAAGGTCAAATTGGAATGATGGTAGTCTTAGTTTGAAGACCTACCAGTAGGAGTGGGAGACAAGGCTTATAAGATGACTTTCTTGAAGAAGCTGTCGAGGATGATGAGGGTTCTGGATAACGTCGGAGGCTCGAGGAGCTTACGCAACAGGCAGCATGCAAGTTTTCACAGCATCAGGTGAATGACGCGTCAAATGACACAGAACCTAAAGACGCATGATGGGCCTGGATTCTGACAAGCGCTGGGGCAGGTATGGGGAAAGGTTTGTCGTTGACGACGAGCGCGCAGAATTTGGCGATGATCGTTTTTTGAGGAGAGGGAGGATCGCGTAACGGGCGTCAATGGCGTATGGATGGGAATGGCATGGGAGCCAGGGGCAATACTAGAAAACGTTGAGGTTGAACGCTAGGCGAGTAAAAAATAATAACGACGTACCGGATTCATGAGCTTGTCCTCGCCCACGTCAATCCGATGTCATTCGGCGGGACTTCCAAAGCTTTCCATAGGACGACGGATATTGGATGAGGAACTTCGGTGCCAAGGTGGCGGGATACACAAGTCACGGCTCAGGCCAACCGAATACATTTGAGAGCACCGAATTTGTCCAGCTATTGGAGATGAGCAAGGCTAATATATAGACGAAGCTGTAAAGGGACATACCTAATTGTCACTCGCCAATTGGCGCGCATCCCGCATTGTCCAAATTTCTGCCTGCGAAGGAAAGGTAGCCCTATACAGAAACTTGTGCTTGGGTGACGAAGATCGGTGGAACGGAGCGTTTCGAAAGGGGGAACCGTCGCAAGATGATGTCGAGCTATTTCCATATTGGGTCCATACGGTACGTATCATGGCATTCTGAAGACAGGTCTATTAGACAACAGACGTAAGCAAACAACTATGAGGATATTATAATATAGAGCGCATACCAAGAAAGACCGCACATGTTACGATCCTCCGACCACGCCTCGTAGACGGATAACACGCCCTTCTCGCTCCGGATCCGATGTCGGATGTTTTGGCGGGGCCCTCTCTTTACGCAGATGGCCACCAGCGCTCCTTTTATCAAGGCAACACCACCACATTACGAGCCGCCTTCAATCGCCGATGTTCAGAACGGCGACCGTTCGTGCCCACACAGAGACTGTGTACGCCCAGAAGACGGCGGACTACTTGCCATGTATCACGAGAGAGGCGGAGGGGAATTAGCCGCGAGGAAAATAACGTCCAGTTCGCGTTCGTGCGGCGCATGATGGGGCTGGATTCCGACAGGCGCCGGAGCATGTATGTTCTTAGCTTTATTGTCGATGGGGAGCGCGAGGAGTTTGGCGATGATCATTTCTTCGAAAAGGATAAATAGTCGGTTCTTCTGCGTTATCCTAGACGAAGGTGAATAAAGCATCAAATACGTTGAGTAGATCGCCCACCAAGGACATGAAATATTGAAAGGCTCTATGTCACGGCGATAGTCATACGACCAGCGTGCCCATGTCCGTCGTGTTTCGCGTAATCCCCGATATTCCCAGCCGATACGCCGCAGAAGCATTTTGAGGCGATGAGCATGCGAAGGTAATAAAACGTGCTTAGAAAGATAATAATATACGAGGGGATAGTCCAGAAATAATCGTCTGAGCGTATTTCGGATGGAGGAGGCCTTCTCTTACGGAGGGTCAGCAAGTTGTACGCGACATGTGTGATACTAGCGAAAGATAGTAGGTGAAATGTAAATCGCGATAAATGGATGGACAGACCTTTCGCAGGCAGAATAAAACCTAAGGACAAGCCAAGCGCTAGCCTCAATTTCCAGCACCCGCTATCTACTCCGTTTAGGACTGCCTCGTCTGGTATCGCGCCGTCCGAAGACAGGTCTATTAGACAACCAACGTGTAAGAAACGACTACGAGCATAATGAGAGCGCATACCGACAATAGATGGATAACACCAGCTAGTACGCCCTTCTCGCTCCGGACCATATGTCGTTTGTTTTGGCAGTCACGACCTCGGGTTCCGCCAAATACGCCTGAGAACGCCAGATTTGTCTAGTAGCTAGTGGTGATGAGCAAAGCTATATAGACGAAGCTTTAAAAGCGCATACCGTGCATTCGAAAAATTCCTTGTCGCCCAGCCATTTCTGTGTATCCTACATTGCGAGGGAAGGCGGCGCTGTACATAGACTTCTGCTTGACGACACAAGGTCGGTGGAACGGGACGTTTCAGAGGGGACCTTCCCAAGATGATAATGCCGACAGGAGCCACTTCCTCCACGACGCTAGAAGGCGTCAACGTTGAGCCCAATTGCCCCGTACTGCTTTGCTAGACCATAAGTGCTCCGTCGAAATAGGTTTATCCTCCTTCTTGCGCAGCTCTGGCACTGGGAGCTACATGGTGGAGGAATACGAAAGTCACGGCTCAGGCCAAGCGAATACATTGAGAGGAGAACACCGAAATTGTCCAGCTATTGGAGATGAGCAAGGCTAATATATGGACGAAGCTGTAAAGGGACACACCATATCATCGCTCGCCAATTGGCGTGTATCCCGCATTGTCCAAATATCTACCTGCGAAGGAAAGACGGTCCTGTACATAGAGTTTTGGGAGGTCGGTGGAACGGAGCGTTTCAAAGAGGGCCGTCCCAATGAAATCGACGTAGGATTCGTTTCCTCCACAACGGGGTCAGTCACTAGAAGCCATCAACGTTGAACCCAATCGCGCCGACTCAACGTACTGGTTTTCCAGACCATATGTACTCTGCCGAAATCCTCCTGCAAGCTTTGATCGTCCTTTCTGCGTAGCTTTGCTACAACGCCGTAGAGTTCATATCGATCCTGAGAAGACGCCTCATGGTTGGACCGGGCTTCGCGACTTTGTCATGAAGAAAGGAGGTAAAGGTACGTCGACTCAATTTGGCAATTCGGGACACAGTCACCTCACATGACGGGTCACAGGCGTGGCGTCTGTCTTTTCATTGTCAACCCGAAAAGTGGCATGCATAACTTCAATCTAAGGGGCTGTCGCAAAATGACCGATGAGAACTATGGCAATTGCTCGAAACAGTTGAACAACAAATTTTCACTACCGTACAGATAAGTACATCAATTAAGTATCTCTCTCATAGGAACGGCACATTCCAGCTCTAGCTGCGACGTGAATATATCCGGCCGGTGACGTCTCATAAGGCAAAGCATACTGAGATACGTACCCATTCAAAAAAGCGGACATTCTCGGTATTCCCAGAATTCGAGCGAGGGCGCACGGTGGCGAGCATCCCTTGGCTGGTAGGGAAGTTCCCAAGGCGAAGGTAAGGTTTTGCTCCGCGTCAGGTGAGGATGAAGCCACAACGTGCACCCGCCTACGAGATAGTACGCCGAGATCGAGGACGGAAGGGCTGCGAGTAACACATTAACTCTATTGGAAGCTTATAAGGACGATTGACATACCCACGGGCAGACGAATTGACACATTCAAATTTGTTTTTTGAATACTCCAACGACTCCACCTCTTAGCACATGCGCCCAACTGCGATAGGCACATAGCAATCTTTGGGTCTTACAAAGTAGTCGGTCCAGATACAAATTTTGCCAACGTTTGTCTGAACAACGGTGACGGAGGCGGGAACAGTGTCAAGAGCGACGCGTAACGACGGCGGGCTCGTCATCTGAAAAGGCGGAAGCGACGTTGGGCGCGATTGTGAATCGGTCGCAGTTCTGGGACTTCTCGCCAGAGGAGTCAACCTTGAAAGTACGTAGACGCGTTAGGCACGCGTCTGAGCCCCACGGTAACCCAGTGAAGGGAGTGTTTGACCCGCACTCGGGGAGCCGTTAACGCGAGTGCTCAGCGGGCCTGACGAGTCGGTTATCGGTTACAACGAAGGGACATGGAGTCCGCCGTAGGGAGAAATACGAAAAAGACGATGATAATTCAAAAGCTAGTTACTGAGATCCCGACAAACACGTATATGGAAAGTATTACTTAAGCTACCTTCCCACGATTCCGGTATTCTATCGTATCACAGTGCCCCCCAATCGTGGTAAGGGAGGTTCAAATGGCCTGGGTTAATTGATTTGGAAACTCGCGTTAAAATCTGACCCTTTGAGTCAGAATTTTTGCGAGAATTTTGAGCATTCTGATTTCAAAATCAAAATCCTCGACTGCAGTTCAACGGAGCGCCTGAACTGCATCAACTCGTTTGCTATTGCTGGCCCGTGCTCCTTCTCGATGCTTGCGATTCGGATTGCTTCGTGACGACGATCACTCCTACAAGTTCCTCTGGCTCTCAGCATCTGCCACAGTCTCCACTGGCAGTAATAATTGGCATCATGATGCTGCCAACGGACATCCAGGCTACTCTTTCCGGTGTAGGATGACTTGCTGTGCGCCGTCCATATCTATGGTAGTGAAATGATGGCTCACTGTATTCGCCACCTCTCGAATATATCACCGGACAGCGATTACGCCTGTTTGTGGGATGACTCGCTCTGCGCGCCATCCATGTCCGTGGCGGTGCCATTGTGTCTGTAGCAGTATGATGATGGCTCACTGCGTTCGCCACCTCTTGTATGCTGATGCCGTCGAACTGTGATCCTAAGCTGCACTCGAAGACTCGCCAGTTTCCAGAAGGATGACTCCTTGCACTCGTCATCCTTAATACCTAGTAGTACCCCCTACAGCCCCCCACATCAGAAACGAATTCGATGCGTGCACGGATTTGCTTCTGATGTACAAAATGTAGTCTGAATGAACAGTGGCCCCCCAGACCTTACATGATCTACGAACATCCTCGCGGCTGAGCTGGAAGCTTAGGTCGCGGGCCCTGGAGCAACGTCAGGCTTCAGCGGCGATGTCAGCGATAGTGTCGGCGGCGGCGGCAGTGGTGGTGGTGGTAGGGGTGGTGGTGGGGTTGGATAAATGGATGGACTGCATCTTCGGTATGGTCGTTGAAGAACATTGAGGGAACAGATGATTATATCACTCTTGAACACCTCCAGTGCCCCCCAGACTAGCTGGGTTCCATTGTTTATTCAGCAAGTCTCCGTTGGTATCATCCTCCGCGGCGCTATGAGCTGCCACGGACTCATCCTCGTTTCGGGCGCTATAAGCAGCCCGTTATCTCTCTCTGCCTCTTGGTCTGAAGAGCATGTTCACATCAACAATGAGTTCAACCATAACCACCATGGGGACAACTTGGAATAGACACAACCGCGGCCAAATGGCAACATGCACGACATCGGTAGAGCGATGAGGCCGGGAGCATGGCAGCACGTGCGGTAGCACATATCGATACTGGCAATGACGACGAAAACACCCCGAAAGTAGGATTAAACTAATACTTGTGCGCACGACGGCGACGAGCGTGAGAACAAGACAGCAACTCGGAGCAAACTGGGTACCAGCATGACAAGAACCACGACAGCGACGAATACAGATAGCTGGAGACAAGTTCGGCACATCGAGCATAGGTAAGTAACCTCGCGGACGAGGACAAGACCTCAGCCGGAAACGACGAGAGCATAGGCTTCATTTCTCTTCAAGATCTCCAGGTCAGATACGTTTACATCTTGCTCCTGTTCGTCATCGGGTAACGCCCAAGTTCTAGGACCCACAGTTCATCTTGCGAATCATAGTCTGTCTTATTGCCTACGGCGCTATGAGCAGCCATGGCTGTGTCGAGCTGGGCGCTATGAGCAGCCCGCTTCTCTTCGATCTTCCTTTGATTGACAGCCTGGTCCTCCTCTAACGACGACTCTTGGGAATTAGCAGTTCGATTGGAGTTCGACCATCCTTCGAGGCATCCGCTTTCTGGGAGCTAGAACAAAGTTTAAGTTGCTGCTGAAGTGTTTGGATTTGAGATGCCTGGGAAGATATCGACAGTAGCGAAGAGCAGTACTGGCCACAGGAACCTCCACCTGGTATGGTCGACCAGGTTTAACGGTCTCCTCGACAGGCCGTCGCCCTGTGTTATTCCCTCCATTCTTTCCACTCCCCTCGGATTGTCCCGTCCCCTCTCCCAAATTTCCTCTCATTATGATATTATCCGGCCGAAAGCATGGCCTTGGAATGAATCCGAGGGTAGTTGGCGCCATAATACCAAGGGGTAGATGTCTTCCTTGTCGTCGTCGTCGCCAAGCAGCGGGCGGAATTAATAGGTAGACAAGAATTGAATTCTGCGCATGCTCATGGCGGTTCGGGTTGAAGCCGAACTATCGGTCGATCAAGACTCACCACGTCCGAACGTGAACCGTAATCAAACGTTTATGTCGCTGCATACGCCGCACGTCTATTCATTCGCATTCGTGGGTTGGCCAGTGACTGGATGCGTAGAATTCGAGCCAGCGGTATTCGCGTTGGCACTCTTTTGCATTTTCGCGCGTGGAAAACCCTAACAACGATACTGCAATGACGACGACGACTCATGTCAGGCCACGACAAGGATACTAGGCAGCTGAGGTTGTAGCTGACAAGAACGATGCCAATGCACTGCAGCTAGCCGGGGAACACCAATAACGATGCCAGCCATGCGACAACGCCTCTTCAATTGACAGTTCCGCTGTCTGCTCCTTCAGAAATACTCTCGCTCGAAAGGATTCTTCCTCACTGGGAGGAGCGCTATGAGCAGCTCCTCAACTCAAGCTAGGAATTTCACTTCTTTTGCAAAGATGACCGGGCGCGGCGCTATGATCTATCAGCAGCCATCCTCCCATGCTCTTTGTATTTCTTTCGCGCTCGAGTTTCCACCTCGCATCTACTGGCTCTAGCCACAAGTTTTCCGTAGATGTCGAGTATGAGGCTTTTGCGGACAGCGAGAATGAAACCAAGGGCCGGGATGAATCGGGGAGTGTGCTGGAAGAGCCAGTGACTATCCTTCCCAGCTCGACGAGGTCAGTAAGTGACCGCGACGAATGCTGGCTGAGAGTAGCACAGTTTGTGACATTGGTTGTCAGATTTTAAGAGATACAGCCTGCACGATTTGCTTGAGGATCGCCGGCGCGGAAGCCATGCATCCGAGGCCGCCATTGTTGTTGACTGGGATACCCTCAGGAAAGCCCAACTCTTCTGCTGAAATGATGGCGTAGAATGCTCCTCCGTAAGCGACATCTAGCGTCACCTCTGATTTGCTTGACCAGGGTATAGACACGACAAGGTCTCACTTGCTCACGAAACTGGGACCGCCGACAAATTGGACAGGAAGTCACTTGGAGAATGGCCCTCGGCTGTGATAGGAACGTCGCGAATGCGGAAATAGCTGCAGGAGAGGCATCATAGACTGTGTGCTCATCGGCGAGTTGACCGATTTCGAGAAGTGTTTAGGGCGAGACTTCACTTAGGCTTCTCTTGAGGCGTACATGGCTCGTAGCGCATTGTTGTGCTGCCCAATCATATTCTTTACCAACTAGCCAAACACGACGAACCGGCCCTCTGACAGCTTACATTTGATCCCTTTCTTCCATAATCCAGCGGTCATCTATGGCGGACAATACTCCATGAGTCGTTCAAGGGTCACGGCCATCGAACCAAAGACTTCCGTATATGCAGGCTTTGTAGGTGAGAGACGCCTCATAAGTGTCCGCCGTTCAAGATGACGCCGCTATCCTCGTCGTAGAGCTCAACATGTAACCGACATTGAAAAGGATCCCGACGTGCGCGCGGCTAAATTGCTGCCACGTCTGATTCTAAGGATCAATAGATCGCCAAGCAACTCGGCGCTACTAGCTTTGGTTGAGTGCGCAGAAGCCATTCCCGCAATGACCAACTCTTTCACCAACGACTCTTCCATCAGTCTCTGAAAGAACGGCGCTATGAGCAGCCATTCCTTGATGAGAGGAGCGCTATGAGCAGCTCCTTGAAGAGGTTTCATGGTCCTTAGAGTGTACGGAGGATAGGCATGTGTAGTGGGATCAGGGTGAGAAGAAGTCGGTTTAACGATCGATATTCTCCTTGGTTTCGCGGACGTCGAAAGGGTAGCAAGAAACCGTCAACTGGCTGAGCGAGGATAGTGCGGTGTAAGACCTTGGACGCGTGGAGGGAATCTCGAGGACGTCCTACATCGACACACAGCGACCATGAGATTAGAACGCAAGTCGGCTCTGGTAGGTTTAGTCCGCATTGAAGAAGAGTTTCCGGCAGCTTTTGTAGCGTTAGCAGTTTCCTTGTTGACTAGCGAAAAGAGACTTGGGTCTTTAGCGCTCTGAGCTTTAGGCGCGGCTGTGTAGCTGTGCCTTTTCGTCGCCGTTTTGACCATATACATTGAACCCATCCGACAGCTTAACCTGAGGTATTTACCCGACATCCTTCCCTTCATTGTCAATGCATTCATCATTATCGGACAATACATTCACCCAGAAGTCATCTAATGACCATGGCCAACAAATGAAACCTTCGCTAATACGCATACGAGTTAGGCCACACAGATGACCGCAAGCAGTGCCGAACTCAGCTAACAACTCCTCGTCACAAAGCATGGAATGTCGTCCGACCTTTAAGAGGATCCTAACGTGCGGGTGGCTAGGGTGCTGCCACAATCAATGGAGTGAGGACAGCGACTCAATGCTGTCAATGTCATGCGAGTGTGTATAGTCCGTCTCCGCGACGATAGGTTCCTTGGGACAAAGCTCTACGACCTGTCTATAGACGGCGCTATGAGCAGCCATCCTTTCGTTGACGAGATGAGCGCTATGAGCTGCTGCTGGTTGCGACGTCGCTTTGGAGTAGACCGGCCACGATATGGATCGAGGAGACAGTACGGGAAGTATTCGGTTCAGCAAGGATGTTCGCCTGCTTTTTGCGCACAGTTGGCGAGAAACCGTGGGGATGAGCGAGTCCCTGGACAGCGGCTCAGCACCGTTAGTATCGTGCAAGAGTGTATAGAGGTCGTCTTAGCAATGATAGACTCCTTAGCCGACGAAACTCTTCCATCCATCACCGTACGGACGGCGCTATGAGCAGCCATCCTAGAACGGCACTCAGTAATGTTGTTCGGCTTCGTCTCGCGAAGATAGAAGGGTTGGCGAGGGGTAGACATGGATGCAGGACTCTATTTGGGGGTCAGACGGAGACCCCGTAGGATCTTGCCTGGATACTGTGCGACCTCGAGCCTGTCTAGAAGTAGCTTCGGTCACGTCGAGAACATTGTTAGATAAGTAGCTTGTGGTGGAGCATAGATCTGACTCGGGTGGTTGGCTGCTTGAGAACGTAATGAGGTATTGCCGGTAACGCGACCATGGTCGACCTTGTTTAATCGCTAGACCGCGGGGACAGAACAGGACAGTCTGAAAGGTTCTGGAGGATTTGAATCGTGTGAAGGATGATGATGGAGGATGACGGATGATCCGGCGGCGCTATGAGCGGCCATCTAGGATAGACCCTTGTCGTTGGAGGAAAGTCAGTGAGGCATACGTCGAGCGACGCGCACACGGCAAGTAAGCGGTGCAGAGTGGGTGACGGGAGTGATTATGTTTGGAATTTCCGTGACCCATCGTCGGGAATGAGGTTGAATGCAAATGAGGCGCGCTTCTTGTTGCCCTTTCTTAGGATCTGAACCATGGGGCAAATAGAACAATCTGAACAGTTCTGGAGGATTTAGACAGCGTGATTGAGAAATGCGAAGAAGGACATGCGAGGTCCGGCGGCGCTATGAGCAGCCACCTGGGACAGCTCGTTGGAGGTCGTCCTGAAAGATATGGAGGACGACAGTTAAGGTCCGGCGGCGCTATGAGCGGCCACCTGGGACAAGTAAGGTTGACTCCACCGGTTTGGTGAAGTCCTGGGTGACCCCACCACTGTGAATCGGTCGCAGTTCTGGGACTTCTCGCCAGAGGAGTCAACCTTGAAAGTACGTAGACGCGTTAGGCACGCGTCTGAGCCCCACGGTAACCCAGTGAAGGGAGTGTTTGACCCGCACTCGGGGAGCCGTTAACACGAGTGCTCAGCGGGCCTGACGTGTCGGTTATCGAGTACAACGAGGGGACAAGCGGTCCATCGTAGAAAGTAATGCAAAAGATGATGATAATTTCAAGACTAGTTACTGAGATCCCGACAAACACGTATATGGAAAGTATTACTTAAGCTACCTTCCCACGATTCCGGTATTCTATCGTATCACAGCGATTATGACGTCACGAACGACATGCGTAACACCAGTCGCTTGTAGGAAAGCCGCTTGAATAGACAGTGCCAACAGAGCTGGATAGCACCGCCGTTCTGCTAAATCCGTCCATAGTTAGAATGGCGATGAATTCCAGGCGGAGCCGACGAACGACGGTGGCGAGAGTTGGGAATCTTCCTCGACAGGAGGCCCGACGTTATCGACCAAGAACGTCATGGTCCCGCTGTATGCATCCCCAAGGGTTCACTTGAATGTTTGACCGTTCTCACCCTTAATCGTTCCTTTCGGTCCGTGCCAGAAGAATCAAACCGGCTGTTCTCCAAGTAGGTCTTGGTTCATCTCGATGGAGTGGGATGAGATGGAAAGTAGCATTGAACAAGGATATGCTCAATCGCTTCCGCGGACAGGAGGGCCTTCCCTAGCGACGGCAACGCGTATACAAGCGAAATCTAGACATGAGAGGGATGAACTGATAGAACGCTACATCAAATGAATATTGGCTTTGACTTGGCAGCAAAGACTACTGACATTTTCATTGCTGGACGCCTGCATCGTCGGGGATTATGATCGCTTCTGCGGCGCTCGGTATGTAGCGCGGGGAGCAATCCTCCAACAAAGTAGGCGCGCGTAGAAACAGGCGTTGATACCACGGCGAACTAGTTCGGGACAGCGATGGGTATGCTAGACGACAATTAAAATGTGTTTTAGACATGAAGGAAATCAACTACTAACACCATATAACATCAATGGTAACATCGATTCTCAGTCCGTCGTCCATAAGTATGCGGGTAATCGATATCTTTGTTTGGGCACGAAAAGAGGATATGTTGACCTCCACTGGCCTCTTCAGCCACGCTACATCCGTCGGTCGCACAAGACGCCTAAGCGCAACGGTCCGTAAAAGTGGTGACAATGTATGCGCAGGAGACGGAGGACCCTAAAGGAACGCGGAGAATATCAAAGTCAATGGTTATGTCGGTATTGGATTGCGAGATTCGTTGAGCACTAGGTAAATTGTCAGAGTGGAGTTCAGAACATAAAGAAGGGACATACCAATTGTTGTGAGTCCCCCGGGTCCGCAAGACGCGGGCTCCCCATCACCAAAGTCCAAGCGAAGCCAGCTGGTAGCCTCCGCTATCAGCGAGGCATTGTTAACGTCTCTGATTGGCGTCGCAGGAAGGTGGTGTTTGGCTGTCCGGGATTATGTCTCTCTGCAACATTCGAGAGAGTTATACCTTGTAGTCGTGTGAAATATGGGTCGAGTGAGAAGAACGCATAAAGACAAATGCGGTGTTGTCCATAGAGCGGTGTCCGGGAGGGAAACTGCCATCGCCAACATGCGCCGCACGCTCCGGGCACGAGAAAAGAGATTTTAAGATGTTGGGTTTTTCTGTCAGGAATTCAGCCCAGGGAAGAGCAAGCCAGGGAGAGTAGCGAAGGACGTACCAGTTCATCAGGAAAAGCCCTCTCAGGTATTCTAACATGAATATGTTACACATTAGTAGAAATCCTCAAAATCAAGCTAATTTCAGTAATACTCATGGAATAGTCAGCAATAGTGAAGTCTTACCACTGGCCCCACTCTTATCTGAGAAAAAATTTACATTTCAAGGATTATGCTGCATGATGAGAAATAAAGTGTACTAATCTTGCTGGAAACATACAGATAGTGCCACTGGCCACATAGCAGAATGCATCTTGTGTGTCGAAATAGACCAATGCTAGTACGCGATATAGTCCATCACCTGCACGTACCGTATCGGAGTCGGAGTCGGCGGCGGCTCGAACCGGGGGGGCGGCCTAGGGATAGCACGGGTCAACCAGCGGGGGTCGGGGCCTCGACCCACACCTGCAGCGGGTCATGCCCCGCCTACGCATACCCGCGGGTTTACAGCCTGATGACTGTGTTCATCATTCATTATTTTCGTGCCCGCCGACGACCCCCGAGCAATTGCGCGGGGGCCATCGACGTGCACGATGCACATCATTCGACAAACCACGCGAGAGCTAAATTGAGGTGAGACCTAGGAATGAAATACAGAGTGAATACACACCGGAGGGCTCAGGCAGTCGTCGCTGACATTGCTGTGGTCGTCCACATCATATCATATGTCGTCAGCGCGCGGCGCGCAGTAGTACGAGACGCGACTGAACATCCGTGCGCGTTGTCCATTGGGGTGGCGGCCTCACCTAGGGCTTAAGCGTCGGGGTAGTTGCTGTGCTTGTCATCAAAATGGTGCTATGAATAGGACACGCACTTAGCAATCTGCTTCTTCGATCGCAACGCGCAATTTCTTTGCTGCCCATCGTCCTCGGCAGCGTGCTCAGCTGCTTGTACTCGTCGTCGCCAGCCTGGTGGAGGTGCGCGACCGCTAGTCAGCCATACGGCGGCCTCACCTCAAGGACTTACGCGTCGCGGAGGATCATCGCATTGGTGCCGTCGAGCACCAGAAGCACGCTCACGTCGTGGTTATTCGCCTGGATATGCGATGGATACGAAGGCGCCTGCCGTCGCAGGTAACAAGAATAAGCATGCTACAGAACGAGAGGGCGGATACATCCTTGCTCATGGGAGAGCGTCGCTTGGCAGTGGATGGTGACGTGAACATGATGGGAGTGTGTTGGGAGTGTGCAAGGCTGTGGTATGTACAAGTCCGTTCCGATCATCTGGTCCGTGCGCAAGCACGCCATCAGTGCGTGCGTTCACGTGCGTGTGTGTGCATGTTGGATTTCGATTTTTCCAACTCCGACTTCCGCGCTCTTTCCTTTCCCTCCACTGTCACTGCTGTCGTTATCCGCGCCTCTGAGGCAACGTCTGTTCCTACTGACTGTCTTGGCCATTTTTTTACCTGACGGAATGGCGGCCCTTAGCACTGCCTAGCATCCGAGGCTGTTTCTCCAGCCGTATTGGGAACTCGTCAGATCTCTCGCAGTCACAGCAGCCAACTACCAGTTACGACTTGGGCCCAGCAACTCCGATAATTTACGAGCAGCATATGTTCTCGCCACCGATGAACCCAATCTCGCAGTCGAGAACGCTCATTAAATACAGGCACCGAGCTGCAGGACAAGATTTTTTGCGACGAGTTGATGTCTACTCAATGTTCGAGTGTTGAATCAGCAGTGAGTCAGTGTGCATATTCCTTTCTCCCTCTTCTCTGATTTTACTGTTGCACACCTTTAGAAACCTCGACTCCGACTCTGGCAGTTCCCCTTCCCAGAACATCCCCATGTACGCTCCTTCTTCGCTTTATCCTTAATCCACCTGAATACGGATCTCATCCAGACCCCCGGACTGAAACCCCGCAACATTATTCCCCAAGCACAGCGCCGTGTGCATCCACTTCTCAGGTTGGTGAAGGTCTGCTAGTTTTGAGTTTATCTCTTGATCGGATTGTTTCCTAAGATTGTCGGCCGTTAGAGGCGCAGCTCCCGATATGTGCCGACGTCGACCTATCTGGTACGTTTCATTACCCGTAGAGGATGCGCCGTCGTATGACTGAAATCGTTGCCCTAAAGGATGGGTCGGCATGACAGTGTGCGGTGCGACCAGCTAGATTTCCGCTGCTGCCCTGGCCCGCCGCCGTGATGTATTATCCTTATTTCCTTCCGTCGGTTCCGTGCACCGATTCGTAGCTAGCCTAGTTGTACATGTAGCACACCTGTATCATGCCCGCAATGTCACGCCATATGGCACTGTGCCTCATCCTACTGTCCGATTGAAGAGGTGAATTTCTGTCTTGTTAGCTGTGAATCTAGTATTATCATAATGGAAGTTTGCTCATCATCTTGAACATTTCACCACTAATCTTGACTAATTGAGCTGGGGGACCTTTTTAAATAGTCAAATGTTGACTATCATGTATAATCCATGTATTTCATTCGGAAAAGGTAGATATGTGCTATTCTATGGCTATTGCTGACGCTTTACCGAGGGACCATTTTCCTGATGTTCCAGAAGCCTGCTCCGACATTTTAATCCATTACCCTTGGGCGAGACTTTGTTTTCGTTCCTCAAGGAAGAAGCACAGAATGATGGATATTTTAATTTCGACATGGTGGCAGGCAGGAGCAGGGCAGGAGGCAAAAGCAAATCGGCAATTCTCGAAACGGTCACCTCACATGACGGGTCACAGATGTGGCGTCTTTCTACCTCAACTTGTTTGGGCGTACACGTGTCAGTCAACTCGGCAAAGGGCAGCAAACAAAGTGGACAGTGCTCGAAACCAAAGTTGAGTTTTAGTAAATATTCGAATTCACGCCGTCGTACAGACTCTGATCAGTCAAGGAAAGATATACATGTTACTAAGGACGATTGTCTCCCAAAGTAAGGGCAGCGCCACATTTCAGTTCTAGCTGCGACGTGAGCAGCTGAAATATATCCCGGCCGGCCAATCGAAATCTTCCAACACAGTCGTAGGCTCACCCACACAAGGATTGGCACTATGCTTTGGTCATGAGAAGCTTGGAAACATTTATGAGATACAGCAGTTATTGACCTTGCTACTTACAATCGAGTTGTCTAACTAAACATAAATAAGATAACACTTATCGTACAAGTCGGACATAACTATCGACTCGAAGACCACTGGGTATCGCACTCAATACAGCCTAAGATCCAAGTTATGATATCGATACACGTAGAATGAAAGGCCACACACACGCAGTGCCCGGATGCGCTGGTACTGCCATTCCGAAAAGTCAAATACTTCTTTAGCCGGCGCATGCAGCGTAAACGTTTCCAAGTCTACCGCACCAGTGTCCGAGTCGGGCGCATCAGCAAGTCTCTTGGAGTCTCGCCGGCAGCGAGACTCCAAGAATGCCAGAATTCCATCAGCCACGGTGACCTGGCTAGCGACACAGAAGTCGGGAACATGGGAAATGTCAATGGTGAGGACACGTAGCTGACGAAGGGATTCTAGGGAGGAAAGAAGCTGTGTGATCGATTCCGTACCAGCCCAGATGAGAAGGAGAGATAACTCTCGGAGTAGACTACACTGACGTATCAGAGAGTCGGCGGCATCGATGCCCATAGTGCCATACTTGTATGGCACTTTCACAAGGCCCTGCAAAGTAACACGTAGCAAGGTACAGCCTGATTTCTGAAGGATTTCCTCGATGTATGGAAATATCTGGATCGAACATCTCCTGATTACCAAGCACTGCAAGGATGGAGTGCTAATGTTGGCCATCACATCGTTCGGGTAACCCCAGCCTTCGTCGCTCTCGATGACAAGATCCGTCAAATGAGCAAGGGTTACTACGGCGACAGGTTCACCATGTACACGGTAACTGTTACCAGAGAAGGTAAGACAACGTAGGTTGTGCACTTTGGCAAGAATAACAAGAGTCGTTGCCTGTCTGTATGGGCCTCGGAGGACAAGGCTTTCCAGGTGACTCCAGTTGAGATTGACACCTGGGTTGGAGAGTAAGGGATGGGGGGTAATGGTAAGATGTTGTAGAGTACGTGGATGAAAAAAGGGGAATATTCCTTGAGCGCCGTCGAAGCTGGTTATGCGCAACTCCATGGACTCCACTGACGTTAGACGATGAGTGAATAGGAGGAACTCTGGGGAGTCATAGATGTGGAGATCATTAGTCCAAATGCAGATTCGCTGGATGCGACTAGCAATGGACAGAAGTAGGATGTAGGAGGGAGCGGTAGCCAAAAACCTGCTTTCCAAGTATAGGTTGATCCAGAGGGGGCAAAAAGCCGCATGAGCAAAGGCCGTTGCAGTGCCAACGTGAAACTCATCCTTGTTTGCTTTATCGTAAACGGTAGTGTCATAGGAAATATATAATCGCTGGTCGCTTTCCCCCAATGCGGGAACTAATACACGGCATTGCCGCCAGAGCTGCGGGAAGTTCATCGTAATATCATTCCATGAACGACATACGGCGGCAAGGAGAGTGGGTCGGATTCGATAGAAGCGTTGACGGAAGACTGAAGGATGGTAGGTGCTGCAAGCGAAGAGGAAGATTTTGCGCAAGACATCTGTGGGAAGTCGGCGGACAGGATTCAGCACCCGACGATGGTCCGCCACCTTCCATGTCAGGGCATCCCGCTCGGCCACCGCGCCCTCAAGAGTCTGCTGCAACTCCTCGATAATCGTCTCGAGCTCAGCTAAACGCAGTCGGCGGAAAGGATTCAGCACCAGGCGATGGCGCTCCACCTCGCACGTCAGGGCATCCCGCTCGGCCACCACGCCCTCAAGAGTCTGCTGCAACTCCTCCATCATCGTCTCGAGCTCAGCTAAACGCTTCACACCGTCGACACGGATCGTCCTGAACTCCTCCTCTTGACTGGCAGACGGGGGATCGTTTGTCTCTAGTAATCGCGCGATCTCAGGAGACGGCACTTGGTTGCCTTTGCGATATTCGATATCGTAAGATTGGCAGCGCCTACAGCGAGCGGCCATGAGGTGCACTATAAGAGTCAACGTCAAATTGGAATGATGCCAGTCTTAGTCTGAAGACCTACCAGTAGGAGTGGGAGACTAGACAAGGGGGATGAGTTTCTTGGAGAACCTGTCGAGGAAGATGAGGGCTCTGGATAACGTCGAAGCCTCGAGGCGCTTGCGCAACAGACGGCATGCAAGTTTTCCCAGCATCAGGTGAATGACGGGTCAAATGACACTGAAGCTAAAGATGGCTCGTGAAAGGACTGTTTGCGCGCGATAGCGCGGCTTTCTTGAAGTGGTACTTGCGGAGATCCGAGGACCGAGACATATGCGACCCGCCCAAATTTAATCACGCAGGCGAACGCCAACCGCAAGAACAACAGAGAAAGGCAGAGACGCATCAGGGTGAGCTACAAGAATGAAATCCGTGAGATCAAACAGGTCAAATGACCGAGAGATACTTACTGCTTATTTAAAAGCAAGCCAGAGTGGTTCCGAATAACGTTGAAGGAGTTTCGATCCAGAACACGCCTCATACTTGGACTGGGCTTCGTGACGGTGAGCGGAGGAAAGGTAGGTCGGCTCAATTTGGAAATTCCCGTCACTTCACATGACGCGTCACATGCATGCCGTCTTTCTCTCCTCCTACCACCATGCTCTCGATGGAGGACCTACGGCTTTTCCCCCCCTGCTTCATGTCACGCTTCATCGTCTCTGATGCAGCGTTCTTGCTTTCGACAAGATATTGGACTTTACAGCTAACCAAGGCCGTTGGACGCCAGCCAAGAGACTATCCAGCATTTCGTTTGTCCAGCCCAAGAGCTATGGAGTGTTTTCCCTTACACACATGATAACCGTATCCCTCTGGCACGTCGGCGATCGCACACAGAAGTACGTATCACGATATATGAACGCACCCAATAGATACTAACGACCGAATAGTATCACCTCATCTGCGCAAGCCTCTGCTCCAAGCGCTTAAACAACGCGATATCCATATCCCCATCGTCCTCGTCATCGCTATTGTCCCTCCCGCCAAAGAAAAAATCGTCTCCAAACTCTTCCCTCTCCTCATCTTCATCATTGCTCCCACCACCATACCTCACCCAGCGTTTATCAGAATCCAACCCCATCATGCGCCTCACAAACGCAAACTGGTTATCGTTCTTGCACTTTGGCAATGCCTCGTCTTCTTTCGTAAATGGCTCCTCCTCCACAACTTGTGTTATACAGTCCAAAGCCCACGCCACCTGTCCGCCATATCAAAAAACCTTGTCATATCCTCAGCATACACCGCCTGCGCGTGGGCGCGCACCGTCGCCGTCGTGAACTCCACCGTGGGAGTTTCGTCGAGGAGATTATACGCGGCCAGGAACGCGGTGGCGTAGCCTTGGTAAAACGACAACTCGAGGCCGCGCGCATACACAGGTGGCGGGATGAACTCCGCGTTTGGTCGCATAATGCCTTCTGCGGGTGGCATGCTTTTGTTGGGGTACCGCTGGAAAGGGCGATTTCTCTGGATCATGATACTGCCGAGGGTCGCGGCTTCGGCTGCGTAGACTCGGATGAGAAGGAACCAGGCGAATGGAATGTAAGAGGCTTACACCGGAGTTGGTACATCATACGAGGTGAAAGCTAGCCGCCGACGCATTGGCCGCAGGTACAGCCGTACAATTTGTTCGTCGCCGTGGCAGAGGAAACGTTCGCGCTGGACATGGTGGGAGAAAACAGGACGAGACTTTTCGGGCTTGCTGTTTTAAATGGACAGTACGTATCTGTCATTTGACAAGTTTGATCTCCCGGCATTCTCAACTATTTCTTTCGTCTAGTCTACCCTGAGGCATGTCCTCCTCGTTCTTGCGCTTTGCGTTTGACTATTCGGGTCTCGGTTGCATAGGATGCGCGGCTGGTGAGGATGAGTACTATCCATATAGCGGCGGTGTAGTTGACGCTGCTCTGGGAGGGTTGTCTTTAAGAAAGTTGAAGACTTGACATCTCGCCAATGTACCAACTTGGCCCCTTCTCGACTCTCATCTGACGTTTGGCAACTAGGACGACTTGACCACATCCATAATTCCATTCAGCGTTGCAGGCACTCCCTCCTTCGCTGGCGAAACTTCCATTCCGATTGGCGTTTGAAGCGGACAAGGCTCTGGTTGCCGGGGTACTCGACCGGCTGGAAGTGATTCATCTCTTCCATACACTAGACGAGAAATGGGACAAAACGCCAGCAATCTTTCGCTGCTTCATCTCGCACATCCATTGACGAATCTGGGCGATTTGTCGTTGAAAGATATGCGGACGGCGTGGCAAGCGTAAAGGGGAGGAAAAAGAATCGGAGGCAGAGGCGTCGGGCGGCTGCTCAGCGTCGGTATCTAACGCTCAGCGACCTCTTGGAGCTCGCGGTGAAGGTAAACGTGCCCTGCGCGAGTCGGCTTATCGCGACACCTACTACGCCTGCCCTGTACGACATGATACTTGCTCCCACCGAGTGCGCGCATTCTTGAAGGCCCGGTTCCCGACCAATTCTATACCGGTTTAAAAACAATGATGATTTTCTGCGGATTACGTTCCAAGATGATAACCGTCTTACGCTTCGACGAGTATCAAGAGTTTAATGGCTTGGGTGATGGGATTCATGTTGCGGGGAGGGATGTTTGAGTTCTTGGGATACTGATTCGGTGTTCTTTGTGGCTTTATCTACCGTTATTAGAGATACTTTGGTAAGGTTTTCATGCATTTATCTCTTGGTACTTGAGGACGCGGTTAACGTGTACTTTTAAGGTGACTTTTCGATGACTTGCTGTGCGATGGGCGGAGGCATTTTCCGCGTCGTCTCCTTCTAATGACGCTGCATTGAGGATCGCTTTATACAGATGGATGTCGGCGGAGCGGTCCGGGGAAAAGTTGAAGGGGCAGCAGAGGTCGGGTACGTGAGTACCGGTTTATTTCCAGATTCTCTTGGCGGGAGCGAAGGTATAGTCGTACTGCTCTATAGCTCTGCTATTGCTAATGAGATTTATATAGACCCCAAGCTATCTGAACACGTGCTGTGTGTTCGCATTCTTCGGGAGCACGACTTCGGCGAGATGTTCCTCAATCGCCCGCTTATCATACTTCTCGGCGTTTATCTCTCTACAGAATTGAGGGTGTCAAGCGCATCCGGACGTCTTTTCTTGAGTCATCGAAACAACATGGGCTGGAGACGTCGTTCCGCCTTTCGTCCTTTGTCAAGGGGCTCGGTTTGGAGGATGATGGTGTCATAGGGAACGTTGCACTGCACTGCGATCTAGTCATGACGTCGTTGACAGACGCTGTTAAGCACGTTTTGAGGGAGCTCAAGTTTCGTGGCGCGTATACACGTTGATTAGAGTTAGTGACGAGTGGGGGCGTTTGAAGAAGGGCGAGATCTTCGCTACTGTGCTAGATGACTCGGAAGAATACGAGTAGTTTTTTTCATGCAAGTGAGTTTCTGCTTGTCTATTGTGTTTTATTCATGAGCTGAGTTTCGAATAGAGATGAACGAAGTCTTGCCTCGGAGGTGGTGATTTAGACGGAGATATCTATAACGTTAGTTTCCGTGCGACGTTTATGTATGTTATCTCATCGTTTATCTCTCTTCCGTAGCTAACGCACGTTCTGCTCAGTTGGAAGCGGATCTGGTGGGCATGTTTGCTCCTCGTCACTTGTGCGTTGCGCACAAGGGCCGGCGTGCAAAGACCGGAGGCGTATGACTCCCATGCTGTTGACTTTCCCAAAGCTGGGATGTCAGTAGGGCTTCCGAATGCACCTTCCCTCGACTGAATTCACGAGCCTAACTGCAGGCGTTTGTTCTATCCAAGCGCTGGGATTCTTGGCAGACTTTTCCGACGTGTACCTCTGAAAGATGAGACTCTTCTCTGTCCTTTGCGGATATGAATGAGTAGGCTCAGCAGCGCCTTGAGTTTCCCTCAATTGGGGATAGCCCTGAGGAGATGGAGGAGATGGATGGGACGGATCTCCTGACGATTGCGCAGACACATATAATGTAAGTTGTTCGAGGCGGACGATCAGAGGCGAAGGGAGACGGTGGCGTCGATGAATCTTCAGGTTTGTTGACTGATTATCTTTGTCCGTATCGACTAATGGAATATGTTGTCAACCTTTAGACTCAAAGCCGTCCGTCACGGTCGAGGATTGCGAAGGAGGACGTGCGGGTAGAAGGATGATAACGACCAGTTGTCGGATGGAGACATTGAGGCGTTTGTTGGTGCATGGCGGGTGGCAGATGATGAGTTGGCTGAGAACTCGCAGGGGTTTGGTACCATGCTGGAAAAGGGAGGTATTCATTACGTAGGGAATAGTAGGTCTGACAGTTCAAAGCGTGTATGGTAGTTGATGATGAAGGTACTAGTTGGTACGTGAATGATGTGAATGATTTGTACTCGGCCTGTTGGCAGTGACCGTTGAATGTAGCTAAGGCCTTTACTAGCTATTAGCTGTAAAGTCCAACATCTTGTAGCGCCGCGTCATGGACGATAAAGCGCGACGTGAAGCAGGGGGGCAAAGAGCCTAAGGTCCTCCATCAAGAGCATGGTGGTCTGATGGTGGCAGGATGGTGGTAGGAGAAAAAAACGCCACGCCTGTGACCCGTGACTGTCCGGAGTTTCCAAATTGAGCCGACCTACCTTTACCTCCTCTCACTATGATAAAATCGCCAAGCCCGGTCCAACTATGACGCGTCTTTTCGAGATTGATATCAACTCCTCGGCGTTGTAGCAGACCTACTCAGGAAGGACGATCAGAGCTTGCAGAGGGCTTTCGGTGGAGTCTGGAAAACCAGTACTTACGTTTAGTCGGCGCGGCTGGGCTCCACGTCGACGTCTTCTAGTGACTGGTCCCATTGTGGAGGAAATGGCTCCTGCGTCGATATCATCGGCGTCTTGGCACGGTCCCCTTTGAAACGTTTCGTTCCACCGACCTCGTCACTTACGCAAGCAAAAGTCCATGTACGGGGCCGCTTTCCCTTGCAGGCAGAAATTTAGACAATGCGGGATACAGTCATTGTTATCTCTCTCACCAAAGAAAACCTCGTCTCCGAACCCTTTCCGCTCATCAGCACTAATTATATCTCCGTAACTCCTCCAACGCTTATCGGAACCAACCTGGCTTGCTTTTAAATAAGCAGTAAGTATCTCTCGGTCATTTGACCTGTTTGATCTCACGGATTTCATTATTGTAGCTCACCCTGATGCGTCTCTGCTTTTCTCTGTTCTTGCGGTTGGCGTTCGCCTGCGTGATTAAATTTGGGCGGGTCGCATATGTCTCGGTCCTCGGATCTCCTCAAGTACCACTTCAGGAAAGCCGCGCTATCGCGCGCAAACAGTCCTTTCACAAGCCATCTTTAGCTTCAGTGTCATTTGACCCGTCATTCACCTGATGCTGGGAAAACTTGCATGCCGTCTGTTGCGCAAGCGCCTCGAGGCTTCGACGTTATCCAGAGCCCTCATCTTCCTCGACAGGTTCTCCAAGAAACTCATCCCCCTTGTCTAGTCTCCCACTCCTACTGGTAGGTCTTCAAACTAAGACTGCCATCATTCCAATTTGACCTCACCTCTCATAGCGCACCTCATGGCCGCTCACTGTAGGCGCTGCCAATCTTTCGATATCGAATATGGCAAAGGCGAGCAACTCGATATCGCACCGGCGCTGGTTCCCGAGATCGCGCGATTGCTCGCGACAAACGATCCCCCTTCTGCCAGTCAAGCGGAGGAGTGTCGGAGGATCCGCATCAACGGCGTAAAGCGTTTAGCTGAGCTCGAGACGACGATCAAGGAGTTGCAGCAGACTCTTGAGGGCGTGGTGGCCGAGCGGGATGCCCTGACGTGCAAGGCGGAGCACCATCGCCTGGTGCTGAATCCTTTCCGCCGACTGCGTGTAGCTGAGCTTGAGACGATTATCGAGGAGTTGCAGCAGACTCTTGAGGGCGTGGTGGCCGAGCGGGATGCACTGACATGGAAGGTGGCGCACCATCGTCTGGTGCTGAATCCTGTCCGCCGACTTCCCACAGATGTCTTGCGCAAAATCTTCCTCTTCGCTTGCGCACGTAACACCCTGTATCCTTCACCCTACTGTCCACACTTCAATCCAATCCGACCCACTCTGCTTGCCGCCGTATGTCGCTCATGGAATGATATTACGATGACCTTCCCGCAGCTCTGG
>QLPD01000430.1:3109-33278 GCA_003314085.1 Hymenopellis raphanipes
CCGGTGGACGGCTTTTCCAAAACAAAGATCGTGTCGGTATCGTGTGGGCCGAGGTACAGCGTTGCATGTTCAGAAGAGGGAACATTGTACGCGTGGGGAGTCGGCATTACCGCTCAGTTGGGTCTAGGTCCCAATGCAGAAATAGCGGAAACACCGACGAGGGTGAGGAGCAAGGGCTTGAAGGAGTACACCGCACGGGAAGTGAGTGCCGGCGGACAGCATGTGCTTGTCAGGTCAGTCAGTTCACGTTTGGTCTTGTCTGTTCTAGTGGTAACTGACTGTGGTTACTATTCTAGTGCCTCGCCGAATGACAATACACTGTAAGTAATGACAGGTCGCCGATGTACATTCTTGTGTATGTAAACGCAATAGACTCGTCCAGAATCATCTCGGTCTATATTCGGTTGAATGCAAATCCAGCTCTATGCGGGTATCGCTCTTGGGGACTTCATTCTATGCTTACGTTCGGTGGCAGGACACCGTGCCTGCGTGCCTTTCCTTGGTTCTGCATTTAGCGATCCCAAACAGACTTCAGACTCCTATGCCCATATGACGTGTGGTCGGGTTCTCGTAAACGGACGGTCTGCGTCACTAAACGGCGCTCGCGGCTCGCCACCTCATCCACCACCAACGCGAAGGAATGCATTGTTAGCCACATTAAAACCCCCAATTATCTCGTGAGTGTGCGGTCTAATGTTATCGATGAAACCACATTCTGACATTAATGCAATGTATATTGTTAGAGGGGGGATGGCATTATTGTGTACTTGTCGTAAACCCACCCCCAAGATAGCTACCAGAGTCATCATCATTGCGGTTCTAGTCCACCTGTGCTCGACAGCCGCGAGTTTCAGTGCGTGGTACCGATCTTGGGCTGGACAAGTACGCTGAGCGGGTTCGATTAGTGCGGCCAGGAGGCTATCCGTACCAATATGGCGAAAGCGTGAACCCATTTGGTTCATGAAACTAAAACATAGCGGGAATGTGCATGAACGCGCTTGAGTGGGCTCCGGTGCTTGGGACGTGGGCTAACGTCAGTTCAGTTACAAGGGCTCCATCTCGAGGCATATGGAGGCCGTTCAGAAAGGTTATAAAAGCCTACGAGAGGATGGGTGGAGTATCATCTTCATCTTCCCGTTCTTCTCTTTTTCTGCTTTCTTTCGATGTTTCGAATTAGCTCTGCGTTTGTCCTATGTGCCCTCGCTGGCCTGGGATCTGCCCTCGATATCATAGGTCCCTCTGGCGACCTGCACGTCGTCAATGCGCAACTGGCCCCCGATGGAACCAGTCGTTCGTGAGTTATCGCTTAGATGTTGTTCAGCGAAGAGCGTCACAAACTGATTTTTTTCTTTTCAGAACGGTCGTGGTGAATGGTCAGTTCCCCGGACCAGTTATTAGAGGCGTAAAGGTAAAAATTACCTCACGGCGTTCTTCTCTCATCGGGCCTCTTAATTAACGCATCACGTAGGGCGATCGCTTCTCACTCAATGTTATCGACGAATTGCATGATAGAACTATGCTTCAGAGCACTAGCATCGTGCGTTGCCTTCGTATCTGCGCCGCGGTAGCATCCCGCTAACTTGAGTAATCTAATCCAGCATTGGCACGGTCTCTTCCAGCATGGGACCAACTACGCGGATGGACCGAGCTTCGTGACGCAATGTCCTATCGCTCGGAACCACTCGTTTTTGTACGACTTTGAGGTCCCCGACCAGGCGGGCTCGTTCTGGTACCACTCGCACTTGAGCGTCCAATACTGCGACGGTCTGCGAGGCGCGTTCGTCGTGTATGACGGCGAGGACGGCGTCAACGACCCACATCGCGCTCTCTATGATGTTGATGACGGTGGGTTCTCTGTTTCCTTCATTGCTAGTTGGTCTAATTTGGGTGTGATGTAGAAACGACGATCATTACATTGGCGGACTGGTAAGCATCGCGCGTTACATATATTTCGGTGCCGTGGGGGGTTGACACGCAACGTCTATGTGCAGGTATCAGTTGCCCTCGCCGCAGCTGTTGTTGGTTCCCGGAGCCAAGATGGCGAATACGACGCTTATCAATGGAAAGGGACGGTTTGGCGGGGATGTATGTTTTTTGATTCTCTGATACACGACACACCGACTGACTCTTTGTTGTGTTTGTAGCCCACGGCAGAGCTCGCGGTCATCAACGTAACACCCGGCAAACGCTACCGCTTCCGGATCATCTCCATCTCCTGCGATCCCAACTTTATCTTCTCCATCGACGGGCACAACCTGACGCTCATCGAGACGGACGGCGAGAACATCGAGCCCATCAGCGTGAGCGCGGTCGACGTGTTCGCGGGGCAGCGCTACTCGGCGGTGCTCGAGGCGTCGCAGCCGGTGGGCAACTACTGGGTGCGCGCCAAGCCCAACATCAACCAGTTCACCGACTTTGAGAACGGGATCAATTCTGCGATTCTGCGATATGACGGCGCGGCGGATGCAGAGCCGGCGACGTCCGCCCCGCCGGATCTCACGCCCGTGAGCGAGGCGGCGCTACATGCGCTGGAGGCACCAGGCGCGCCTGGGCGGCCGTTCCCCGGTGGCGCGGATGTTGTGTTGAATATGGAGGTCGGGTTCGATCCTGTGACGCAGCTGTTTAGTATCAACAATAACTCGTTTTTCCCGCCGACTGTGCCTGTGCTGTTGCAGATCCTGAGTGGGACGCAGCTGGCGCAGGAGCTGCTGCCGACGGGGAGTGTGTTTGGGCTCCCGCTGAATCGGAGCGTGGAGATTAATCTGTTTGGGGGGAGTGCGCCTGGGTCGCCGGTTAGTTTTGTTTGCTTTGTTGATTTTAAGATGCTGATTGATGTTGTGTGGTGGATTATTAGCATCCTTTCCATTTGCACGGAGTGAGTTGTTTGTGGGCTCTACCGTGATCTGCTGCTGACCTTCTTTTTAGCACTCCTTTGATGTCGTGAAGACTTGGGACAGTGACACGTTCAATTTTGTTAATCCTGTTCGTCGTTTCCTCCGTTTTATGTTCTGGGTTTTGGGCTCACAGTTGGCGCTCGTGTTAGGTCCGACGCGACGTTACCCCCGTCCTGGCGGGCAACCTTACAACTCTTCGTTTCAACACTGACAACCCCGGACCTTGGTTCTTGCACTGGTGCGTCGACTTACACATGCTCTATCGAACATACCGCTGACTTGTGGGATTATAGCCATATTGATTTCCATTTGGATGCGTACGTGGCATTATCATATATCTACGAGCTAGAGTGACGCTTACTTGTTCCTTTGTAGTGGCCTTGCAGTGGTCATGGCAGAAGATGTTCCCGATGTTAAAGCGACGGAGAATGTCCCAGGCAAGCTCGACTCTATCTCTCTCGACGAAGTGCGCGCGCTAACGATTGTGTGTTTAGATTCCTGGAAAGAGCTGTGCCCTATTTATGACAGTCTCCCGGAGGCCCAGCTTTGATTATATTCCTTCGTTCGCTCCTTCCCTTTTCGTTTTCCTTTTATTTGACACTTCGTTATTATTGTATACGGACTGACGATTAAATTTGGGTATAATTCTGGGTTATTGGGTATCTACGCATCTTAGTATAATAATATATATATCTGCTTACAGGTTGATCTTGAACTTTGTTGTGTGAGTGTAGATTCGCTTGGCAGTGAGCTTCAGCGACAGGAACTCTTCCCCGCTTTGGGCTTCAACGGCTCTCGATGTCAGCGATCCCCGCCGCTATGGATCAAGACCGCTGAACTGGGGCTATTGCCGACTTTCATTTAAACTCCTGGGCTATGCACGTCGTACGCACGCGGAAGGTCCTCATCTGTGACGAGTATCGCTTCTCGCCACATCCTGCCCTCGTCCACCGTAACATTTGGACAAGACGGAGGAGGAAGAGGGCGAGGGGTATCGGAAGGGAGCTGGAGTAAATGTTCTCCAAGTTATGTCCTGCTGGCTATCATAGTAGATTACATTGGAATGAGAAGTGAGACGCTGTCGCTGGCAGAACTGAGAACATTTACTGCGCCACCCTAGTCTTGCCTCAGTTTGCTGTTCAATAAAAAGAAGGGGTATTTTCCTGATGAGTCGACCCAGGTTCGAACTGAGGACCTTCTGTGCAACAACAACCCAAACGTCGAATGGATGTTAGACAGATGCGATAACCAACTACGCCATCGACCCTGCATGTCTCAGTCTTTGGCGCTGAAGGCACGCGGTATGTCTACTATGAGTATGAGTCTATTGCTGGGAGCAGACGTCTGCATTATCGACCGTGGGCAGCCTGAGAAAGACTCTTATCTTCGTTCTGCAGGAGGAGGACTGAGTCGCAGAGGCCATACTGTAGCTACTTTTGCGCTTGTGGAAAAGGCTGAGTGATTTCAAGGACTCATCTGAACGATATATTCTAAGTTGGAATTGGCGCTGGTCTCCCGTAGGCATAGGCGTTGGCACATCATCAACGTCCTGCTGATGAGCTATGGCACGTATACGGTATCCCAACGCCTGTTCCACATCCAGGTACTATAGTGGGTGGACTGTGCTATTGTCACATTCCCAAAAAACTAGAACACGTCTGCTGAGCTGCCCATAGTAGTAGCCCGTGAGACAGTGGCAAGGCGCGGTGACGGTTCGCAAACAAAGCACGTGCTTTCCTTTAGCCATCTACCACCACCACGGGACAGCAAAAACGGTCGCGGTTATTGTCTTTCAGTTCCTCCATCTTCTGCAAGGCTCTGAAACTTAGCTCGAATCTCTCCAAGGCTCTGGTTTCTTTAACGCCCTCAACTCCATTAAATTCTGACAATGCCGCCGTCTTCTAATGTTGATGACTTTCGTCGTGTGCTGGCTGATGCTAAAAGTATCATTATCCTATCTGGAGCAGGTCTCTCAGTTTCATCTGGTGAGTACATTGTACAAATAGGTCTGCCGGTCAATGTATGTACTAGGAATCGCCACGTTCCGCGGCAACGGGGGCATGTGGAGGAAATACGATTCAGCATCTGTAGCGACGTTAACGGCGTGGGGAGAGAGCCAATCTCGTGTCTGGCAGTTTTTTCATTATCGCCGCGAAGAGTGAGCACGTAGCTGCTATGTATCTCCGAATTGATTCTTATGTAGAGGGAATTGCAGGATCCTTACAAAGTCACCAAACGAGGGTCATCGTACTCTAGCGCGTTTAGCGATGGGTAGTATCAGGAAAACCGTAGCTCCTGAATCGACGTTGGTGCATATCACGCAGAACATCGACGGTTTGTGCGGGGCTGCTCTTTCCCAGCTCGAAGCGGAGTCGCCCGATGATGAGAAAGCAGACGGCGCGCTCATAGAGATGCACGGCAACATCTTTGATCTCGCGTGCAGTGCGCACGATTGCGCTTGCACTGCGCGTGTGTATGATTCCCCGATATGTCCTGCGCTCGCAGGGACAGAGCGCACCGTAGCGGAAGGCGATCTTGAGCCCGTTGTTAATCGTGCGGATTTGCCGCATTGTCCTCAGTGTGCCCAGTTGCTGAGACCGGATGTTACGCTCTTTGGGGAGAGGCCGAAGAGGATTCATGAGATCCTTGCGTTGGCGGAGAATGCGGATCTATGTATCGTTGTTGGTACTTCAGCTGTGGTACGTGAGAGGGATCTGTTTTGTTTTTTTGGCTGACCCCTATGGTGTTTATTAGGTTCAGCCTGCTTCGAAGATTGGCGGAAAGGTGCAAGCGCGAGGCGGGAAGGCGGCGGTGTTTAATACGGAGATGTCTAACTACGCGGAGGAGGCAGATTTTGTTTTCTTGGGACCTTGCGAGACTATGCTAGCAGAGGTCATTGGAGTGTACGTAGATTTGAGTTCGCCGCGATCGCCGTGCAGACCCAGGTGCGCGTCTGGCTCCTAAAACAGACAAAAGTCTCACGCCAATGGAAAATTCAAAAAGTGGCACGAGAAGTGTGGGACGTTGCTTCGCACCTGCCATGACCTTCAACAACACGTCAACGTCGTTCGCCGACCTCTACGCCGACACCGACTACTCGTCGTTGACTTGGTTCGAGCAGCAATGGGTGGCGTGGTACGTCTGGATAGACAACCCTATAATTGCCACGGGCTTGATGAGCTTTTTACTGCACGAGGTCCGTCCAGACCACGTTTTTTTCTGCGCCGAGATTTGACTCGACCTCGACGCCTAGATTGTCTACTTTGGCCGCAGCATTCCCTGGATTATCATCGACGCTATTCCGTACTTTAGGCGCTGGAAGTTGCAGGCTACCAAAATCCCGACATCGCAGGAACAATGGGAATGCACCAAACAGGTCTTGTTCGCTCATTTCACTATCGAGTTGCCTACCGTGCGTGTTCTGTTCGAGTCTTATTCGTTGTTTAACGGGTCGTTTTAGATTTGGCTCTTCCATCCGCTCGCCGAGTCAATCGGCATGTCGACATACCAGGTCCCGCTGCCTAGCGTCAAGACGATGGCGCCCCAGGTCTTCTTTTTCTTCTTCTTTGAAGACCTCTTCCACTGGGCTGCCCACCGTGCTCTCCACACACCTCTGCTCTACAAGCACATTCACAAGATCCACCACAAATACTCTGCGCCCTTTGGTCTCGCTGCAGAGTATGCCCATCCCGCTGAAGTCCTTATTCTCGGTACGGGCACGCTGCTGGGTCCTCTTATGTACTGCGCCTTGACCCGCAACTTCCACATCGTGACCATGTACGTTTGGATTACGCTGCGCCTCTTCCAGGCCATCGACGCCCACAGTGGATATGGTATGTTCCCCCAATGCTTCCCCCTTCTGTCGCTTACCATAATAATACGCAGACTTCCCATGGTCACTCCAACACATTGTGCCGTTCTGGTCCGGCGCCGAGCACCATGACTTCCATCACATGTCCTTCACCAACAACTTTTCCACGTCGTTCCGCTGGTGGGACAGGATCTTTGGTACCGACACCAACTACCTCAAGTACCGCGAGCGCATTAACCAGGCCAAGGGACGGTCAAAGGAGGAGCGTCTTGCCATTGAGCGTCAGCTGCTTGAGCAGGTGGAGCGGGAAGGCATTGAGGCCGAAAGGGATGTCGTGAGGAACGGCAAGCAGGATTGAGTGCAAAAATATCACATTATAGAGCTATAGTAATCGCTTTAATTTTATACCATCGTTTAGGCATACGGGAAATATGTTGTCCTTCAAGAAGGAAGAGCTGGTTCCGGAAATGGTAAGATTGAATGACGCGAAATGGTGGCGTCCGATGGTCGCAAGGACCGATTCAAACGCTCGCTTGGCCGAGGTTTTGCAGTTCGGACCTTGATAAGAGTTTTGCTTCAGGACGTGCCTCGAGAGGCAATGACACCAACTGGGGCGCAGTGAAGAACCCTGGGACAATGATATATGGATGCCTTACTTGGGGGACGTCGACCGTTCCAGCGCAAATTCCGTATGATTATCTTTAGATTTGTACGTCGTCGTTGGAGCTTTCTGACGAGACGTGCATCTGATTCTGCTTCACCAAGGGAACGTCAACCTGCGGACCTCGATGTGGCGCAATTTTCCGACGCCCCGTCGACGCGCCACTCAAAAAAGCGAAAAAGAAGTGTTTTGTATTTCATATGATGGTCTATGCTATCCCTAATCCCCGTATGACACTGTCAGGCATTATGCAGTTACAGTGACCAAGCCGGGCCAGGTTGAAGAGATTTTGCTTTATGACAGGTCACTGGAGCTAGACAGGTCGGTGACTTCTGGCTAATCTTTTTCTTCACCCTTCTGTCTTGTTCAAGTCCACAACTTCCGCATGAGTTCGCTATTTTCTACACATCGCAGAGGAACAGTACAGAGGGCCCCGGGAGGCTGCAGAATAAAGCAACTGGGTTCAGAAACCGGCACCCAATTCAGGTGTAGGCGACGGGTGGCCCTTCGTCCGACTCTCCTTCAACACAGACTATCTTCACACTATCCAACTTCACCTGGTTTTACGGCATCTACTATCTCTGGCAAAGAACGCGGTGCTCTGGCCAAGTGATCAAACGCTCTTTCTCGAAGTCCCGTTGGGCAGGCGTCGGTATGTTGAATGGCGCTATTGCTGGGATAATCTTGCGACAGCGTCGCCGCCCTAGGTAGGCTTGTTCTTGCAAGTATGTTCAACATGGAATTGATGCCGGTCAAGTGTGCTTTCCAGGCTGCGTAACTCTAGTCCGGCTCTCGCGATCACTCCAGATATCAAGAACGGCTACGATTGGCCATGTTCAAATTGTTCGTTCGTTTGGCGCGCTTGCCCGTAAATTAAATAAAGAAACCAATCTCCGTTTTCGACCACCATAGTTCACTAACGTCCTGGACCGCTAGACGCGCTCTTTTTTGCCTGCCTTTGCTGCTGCGTTCGGTACATACTATCGGACATTCTTGACCGAAATTCAAAGGGCCTCTAGGCTCAACCATCTTGAAATTTAAATATTCATACAGTTATTCATGTTTCGTTGATTCGAGTGCGTAACACTGCAGTATTCATACTAGTGACAATTCCTTACGTTGAGAAAGATGTATCTGAACCCGAAGCCTTTAGTACAAGACCTCTCAAACGACATTGTCCGGAGCATTACGCCAAAACGATCTCCTCCATGGGCGGAAAAATCCCAGCTCTTTTGGAGAGGATTCAATCTGTGGTTCCGGCCCTTCGATAATCTATTCGTCATACTAAGCAAGGTTTCCGGCTTCAATGCGTGAAAACCTACCTGACTTTTCGGAACTATGTACCTCGGGGGTGTGAAGTGCTTGCGCGCAATATCTGCCGAAAATGCCCTAACCAAAGAAGACAGCTCGCTAATCGGGCGATAATAGAGGCGCTTGTTTCCATGACTGTCGAACTTCAGAAAGAGGCGAACGAACTCGTATTCGTTTTCCATTCCTGCGCAAGCCACGAGTTCGGACAAGTTCGAGACGCACTCTGGCCAATCGCAAGATTTGTCGCGGAGTATAGACGCCAATTGCCACAGCCTGTTCTGCATGTCGCTGTCGCTAAGCATTAGAATCTGACTGAGAGTCGTCAAGTGGACCGGTTCGGCAATATACTCCAGAGCCTTTACAATGACTTCCGAAGACGAGACAGTACGCGCAGCTAACACATCCAGGTAGGTCGCCGCAATGTAGTTAGCACCAAGACACCACATCTCGGGAAGTCTGTCAATCTCTGGAGTTGTGGACTTCGAAAGACGCACGAGCTTCAGCCCAATGTCGTGTAACCAGTCCTGCTGCATCAAATACGCGAATATTGTTTCCATCGCATTCTGTTGTGAGGGAAAGTGCGAGACATATGTGAAAACATAGGAAAGCACCTCCCACCCATTGTAAACGGCACCGGATTCCAGCGCCGCAGTCGTGACGCGCCAGATCCGGATGAAAAGGTCGGCAGTAAGCCAAGAGGCGTTACAATCGTCAGGGCCACTGCGAAGCTTGTACCGGCGGTTGAGACCATAGAAGAGGAGCCGCACAATCATAGCCTCGTCAGGAAGGGACATGACTGTACTGGTACCAAAGACCTCCGACTTGACGACAGCTTTAAGGGCAAATAGTGCTGCGCGGTCAATGTCCTTGTGTCGAATACACGTTCCAAGTCGTAAAATATAGTCTTTGACGGCTTCCAATACTTCACTGAAGACACGGTTCCCATGCAGACTTTCGGGAAGTGAAGATGTGGCCTGGATAGAGCGAGTTTGAAGTAGCGCGAGGACAAGGAGCATGTCGTCGGGGAGGTGCTCGGTATGGTCCGAAACCGACCGTTTGACATGAGGGAAACCAACGTGCAGCACCCATTTCACGAATGATGGACGCATGTTGGTAATCAAAGCGTTGGCTAACGTCGGTGATGTTCCATTGGTCTCTAAGTCGTATCGTGTGATGGCCAGAGGGAACTTTTCGGGTCCAAGAGAATAAGAGAACAGTTCGCGATCATCGCCGTTGCAATTGGAAAAGGAACAGTCATGGTGCTGCACAGCGCATTTGAGAAATTGACACCAGAGAAGGGATGGTGGCGCGACACCGCAAGAAGACTCAATATTCAAGAAGTCCAGACCTAACCGCATTGACGCTTCAAGCAGCCGTCCCCAAAAGACGACGTCGTAGGTGGTGTCTACTCCGCTAGAGGGCCGGAGAAGGCTGTTTTGAACAGCTTCGATGGCAGGCTCGGCGGAGTCGCTGTAGATGAACTGGTATCTATCCTCCTCCTTGTTGAGCATCTTGAAAGCTCCGAATCGAAGCGCTCCACGTTGCATTCGTTCCATACGATCAACGGGTTGCTCAAAACGATGATGAACCCTGATTGCCCGTATGACTGCAGGCCTCTCCTCGTCCTTCTGATTCAGAGAAACAAAGTCGAGAAAACGCCAGGTATCAGGATTCGACACTGGCGTGGTTATACCGTCGGATCCAGCGACAACGCAAACACTCTGCAGTGGTAGACCAGCCAGAGATTGCACAGCGATACTCTGGACAGAGGCATTGGAAGACGTGTTATGCAGCCATGAAACGGCAAGCGCATCAAGATTTTCCGCCTGATAAGTAACGGCGGCGCGCTCTACATCCTTCAAAGAACGAGCTATCGCTGATGGCTGAACCCCGCGGCATGCCTTCCAAGATTGTAAGTATTGGCGCACGGAGCTGACCATCCTGAAGGAGTATAAAGCCAAGGGAGTCTTGTACGGACAATTAGCAAAGAAGAGGGGGAGGAGGTTGCTGATAAGATATGCAAGGGCGCCAAGTCCCGTCACGCATCCCAGGGCTTTGGCCATAGCATAGCTCAAAGAACAGAGGAAGATGATAAAACCAGCGAAGAATACACCGAGCGAGATGTGCATCAGGACTGGAAGAAGCCCGATAATGAGGGGGACGTGCCATTGCTGCAGTCCAATAAATCGGAAGTGGCGAATACGGGAACGGTCTCGTGGGGTGCCGGTGGGTATGATCATGTACTCATTGATCCATTGTTTCGTCAAAACAGCGATCAGTGTGGTCATGAGGCTTAGGACAAGGCTTGTGAACCACAAGCCATTGACCCAAAGATCGACGGATTTCGCCTGGAAGGAATCGGAGGGGTCGGCGTCGAGACCAAGCTCGGCAACCCGCGTGGTAGCACCCTCAGATATGGCGACCTGGACCTGGATTAAACGCAGCATCAGCGTGGCCGTGACTTGGGCGTAATCCACTTGAAGGTTCTGCGAAGTCTGGACAACAAAGGTTGTCACAACAGCAGAGAACAGTGCCGCCTATTTTGATGGTACATCAGCAGTGAAGCCGCTAGAGCGTATTAGAAGAAACTTACGAATACAAGGAGCATATCAAGACCGTCTCTCCAATTTTCGACCATGTCCAAGTCGAACTTGATAGACTCGTCCATGTACGTTTTGAAGACCCTGCTTCTGTCGGACATCTCCTTGTATTCAGCGTCTGGTGGATATTTGTGCTCATAGTCAAAAGGATCTATGTAACACCAAGATTAGTCGCCGTATGAACTGACTATACGTGAAACATACCGTTAGGAACTGGGCGCTGAAGAGCATGCTGATTGCGAAGCAATTTGGCATGAGAGTGGCGGGTGCTGTGATGTATAACAAGCGGGGGTGATTCCGCATCAGAATCGACATCGTTGACGGTTGAGTGATCAAATTGCCAGTGGATGTCGGGGTCTTCTGCGTGATCAACAGAAGGCTTGGGACATATGCAACGGCAATGGCAGCATCGCTGGTGAGAAGTAGGTGTATTCTGTTGGATAGCCGCCAGTGAATCGGAAGACATGGAGGAGCAGAAGGGAAGAGCGACACACCTGTCAAAATCACATCATTCTTATACCCGGTGACTGCGCCTATTATGGGCAAAATAACAAAAGCACGCATTCCAATCAACCAAACTGCGCTAATTGTTGGTTTGCGTACTGCCATTCGACAGGAACAAAAGGAAACAAAACTCCGATTGGAGAAGAGTCCCACAGCACGGTCTGATATCTACGGCGCACAACAACTACTGAGCACCGACTTCTTCGCTTGTATCAAAATCACCGTTCGAGGCTCTATTAGTCACATTCGAAGCAGATCAAAACTTTAGAACAATCGTGGCGCATCATCATAACGTGGATGTTCGAACTCGGTACATGGTCAACGCATGAGATTCTTTACCCACTGGCGAAATGCATCTCCTGTCAATGCAGTATTTCCAGCTCTCCCAGCGCCATTCCTGGCAGCGTCAAAGGTGGCCTTGATGGCCGCCATTGTGAGAGTTCTAGTGCGCACTTAGTATTGCCGAAAGGTGAAAGAACTATCAACGTACGGGGCAATCATGTTGTATAGTATATCGTATTGTTCTGAAGTCAGACTGCCCAGAGAGTTGGCAATTTTAGTTATCAGAGCATTAGCGGCGGCGGCCGACAGCGCCATCACCAGGATGGGATAAATAACTTGTTTGAAAGGAAGGGTTTATCGAATGTATCAACCATCCTCAGTTATAAAGGATGAGAAACAAGAGCACAGAACAAGGGCGTGAGGGGCAGCTACAAGTATAAGCACGCAAGACGAGTTGGGAACAAACCGAGCGGGTTCAACACTGTTGTTAGGACGTGAGTGACCGTTGCCAGTTGTTGTACAAGGCGGGTTACGGTAATAAAGTTCGGCTTGTTCTAAAAAGGGTAGTAGTAAGCGCTGATTTTCTATGTTGTACCCAAATGCGTACCATGAAGATCGCCCGATCCAGCTTTCCGTTGCGCCTCAGATCGAGCGTCAGCAAACGGCGTGAAGTATCAGAGAAAGCACAAGAAGTTAAGCGAACCACCGGAGCTTTAGACCTCGACATAACTAGAAGCATGTGAGATAAAATGCGCCACACATTGCGAATGGGCAGACGAAGCGTTTCGACGTAGAAATCATCGGCGTTCGTCATCGTCATCGATATGTTATTGTTTTCGTGGCGTACTGTGAGAGATGCGAGGGATTGGAATTGTGGCTCAACAACATTATCGAACTTGGCGTTAGACAATAGTGAACTGAGTGGCGGGTCGGCCCCAACTCGATGTCCGTGATGGAGTGGAGTGCGTCGGTATATCAAGATGCAGTCGGCGACCGGAGACAAAAGGTGGGACGGGAGGAACGAGGAGTCGGGAGCGAAGAACAATAACAAGCCTGGTCACATTCCCATGAATACAATAACACCAAAATGGGGCTGTGTGGGTACGCACCATCTTGGAAATGACCAACAGAGGGTACCTGGGTTTTCTCTGTTGTTGATATTGCCTGAGCAAAGGAGTTTCCAACCCGGCCGTATAATTGACGTCGACGGTGCCGAGATGACTACGACACAAAGCGAGCCGAACGATATGCTTCACTACGATGTGAGAATTTCTTGCGTTTCTCAGCAGGAGGGCAGAAATATTCGAGGAATTGAAGGAAGGGCGCTGCGACATTGTTGACACCATCGAGTGTCCAGTGGATTGGCAGCAGATTGGCAGTGGAGGAAAAAAACAAGTGCATGATCGGCTTCGGACCGGATGAGCCGTTTGATAAATCCAACCCACCTGACGCGTCTTACCCCTACCCTATAGTTGACCGCGTCAAAACGCATAACAATACTCTCAGAGCTCCGTAACTTGCTAGTCAAACGATATGGAGGTCTCTCGCGACTCCAGGTCCACTGTCAATTGCGACTGTAAGTCGTTCTGTCGGAATAACTCTTCTTCTTCTCTGAATCCGGACGTAGCCTACATCCTTCGCCTTCCCAACGAAATTCTTCTATGGATATTTCAAACGGTCACGGCCGAGTCTACGTATAGACTTGAGGTTCAAGTCGCTTTTCATCGCCTTGCGGTTGTTTGTCGTCGTTTCCGTGACATTCTTGTCAGTGATTTGTATCGTGCCGTCAGCTTGCCGAAACATCCATTGGAGGAACGGCAACGTTCAGCTTTGATTGCCCTTCTTCCTTCACATGGACATCACGTTCGCCACCTCGAGGCTTCCGCTCCCACATTCAAAGGAGAGGATTACAAGCCTGACGACGCTCAGGTTTCACACCTTCTCATCAGTCTCTCGCGCTGCGCGAAACAGTTTACCAACCTCCGACACCTCCAACTCCACCTCCATACCTTGGATAGGACGTTGACCACCGAACAACAGGCTGACCTTATCGAGATGTTTAAGGTCCTGCCCCCTCACTTGCAGGAGCTCGACCTGGCTGGCTTCTTGTGGACAAGCGCTGCAAAGGCTTTAGCTGTCGCTCAGCAACCCAATTTACAGCAGCTTTTGCTCAACCTTGAGTCGATACCAGGCGCTTGGATGGCACCGGCCAAATTGACAGTTAATTTCCCCGCTCTCTTGTCCATTCAGATACCAGCCCGTTGGTGCCCTCAACCTTCCTGGTTCACCCAGACTTTTGAAGGGTCGAAATTACAACACGTTACGGTTGGATTCCCGCAGAATAATATTCTCGAGAAACTTGATCGCCACCCGTGTTCGACGATTTTGTTTCACTGTCAGTGGGTCGCTGATCTCAGGGACCTCTTTGTGGTATCCTCTTCATCATTGACCCACCTGACCATCTCTACCCTTTCTTTTCCCAGCTCCAGTGTCGTTTATCACCTAAAGCACCTTACCACCATCGCTTTCGAAGACCTGGATTTTGATTGGGATGAAGTCCTCCTCAACAAACTCATGGGACCCTTCGCGACTTTGTCAATCACAAATTTACGTTTCATTAATTGCTCGGGCATTCCACCGATGTTTGCGAAATGGTTTGAATACACAGGAGAGCCTCGTCAGTTATTTCCTGCATTGAAGGTACTCGAAGCTGGTTCGCTGTATACACAGGGGGATAGGGAGGATTTCGAAAATAGGCCTGACGCATTTTCAGCAGACGTCACTCCTGAGGGAGACTATTTTTGGCAAGCAGAGGTGCGGCGGAAGTTTGAAAAGGACTGTGAAATGCTTGATATAGAGGCAATCCTCGACTGGGACTCGGGTTGAAAGACTCATACGTAGTCTATTAGTGTGATACTACGTACTTGCCTGTATTCTGCCGCCGGCGTTCCTCTGTGGGACCGTGCTGTGTATCGACTTCCTTCCTTCCTTCCTTCCATAGCATAGGATCATATTTGTATTTGCTCTTAGCATTTTATGACCAGCCGAACGGCTAAATCCCTGCAGTGTCGCCGTCGCTTGGCCATTAGTAAACGGAATAACAACCGCCCCAGCATTAACCGTATGTGTCCCAGTCACCGCCAGCGTACCCACGCCTCCATGCCCACTAACCGTCTGCTTCACAACCAGTCGCGTCTTCGCCGGCGCGTTCATGTACATGTCGTAGAAAGTCGACAAACCATCGAGTTATAGTTCTAATGACAGGTGTGATGGGCCATTTCCGCTATAACCCGAAGAGCCATCGGGTTACGGTTACGATGGTGAGTGCGGTGTGCCAGGGGGCTGCGGCGGCGTCCGTGCATAACGTTTTGCACAGTTTATCGACCAACCTCAGTATTTCTTCAACCTTTCGCCAATCGTGCGCTCTACATCTTTCAACCTATACCCCCGTATACCAAGTCTCCTCTACGGCTCGCAGTACTGAAGTAACGCGTAGTAAACAGTCAGATCAACATTCTTCACCCCGAGTCAATTTCGCCAAGAGGGGCATTAGGCTGTCCGGCGCCGCGTCGGAAAGTAGTAACAGCCTGAACATTGTCGATAAGTTGGGAGATACTTACTGAGGCAGTGACTGGCTCACTACAATTAGAGTCCATCAATACATTACGCGGCCAAGAATGGCTGTCCTGTATCTGGCAGCCAACTCACGGCCATACCAAAAAACCCTTGACCGTGCAAGCTCGAATACGGAAGTACTCTAGATGAGTCGTAGTTAACGCTACATGAAGTACATCTGAATTCGCCCACAATTGTTCAAACCTTTCAAGTAATGCTGATTTCTAGATGCCTACCGACTCAATATTCTCTTCCAACGTTCGACAAAGCCCCGCTTCCCTGGAATCAGCGGCATCTCCGGAACAGCAGTCTGTACAAAAGAACTTTAGCAAAATCTTTCTTTCAAAAGGGACAAGATCCTACCTGATTCGAGCACTCCGGCCGCGCACAGATTGGGGGTACAAAATGGTCGCGCGCAAGATCCGCGGCGAGGACGTCGACCAAGGCAGGTAACTCCTTGAACGGCCGATAATGCACTTGCTTATTTCCGTGGACATCCACAGACATAAGCATACGAACATATGCGTATTCCATCTCGCCACCTTTACTAGCGACGAGCTCGGCTAAGTCCTTAACACATTCAACCCATGCGTTGCTCCGAATCATCCCACCCAGGCTCCACAACCTATTCTGTGTCTTGCAATCACCAAGCAAAAGGATCTTGCTCAGAGTCGATAGATGGGCCGGCTCCTCGATGTAGGCCCGTGCTGCTTTCAGCACCTCCGAAGTAGCGTGTGTCGATAAACCGTCCATGTAGGTCTGCGCGATAAATATGTAACCCGTGCACCAAAATTTCGGGAGTCGGTGGGACTCTGGAGTCGTCGATTTCGCAAGGCGAGAAACTCTTGTACCAAAGTCATGCAACCAATCCTGCTCAACCAGATAGGCGTAAATCGCTTCTTTATCTCCCGAATGGCTTGTAAAGCATGACACGTATGCAAAGACATGAGCGACGACTCCCCAAGTGTCATATACGGCCCCAGATTTCAGTGATTCTGTTGCGACGCGCCATATCTTTTTGAAGAGAGGAGCGGTGAGCCACGCAGGATTCTGATCGTTAGGTCCCGAGAATTCGTACCGGCGATTCAGCCCCCGGAAAAGACATTCAATAATTGTAGCCTCGTCCGTAAGAGTCATGACAGTGCTCGTGCCGAACGCATCAGAAGTCACGACAGCCTTCAAAGCACATATAGCCGCACGGTCAACATCTTTGTGCGCCCTGCCATCTCCAAGGTTAAGAACGTAGTTCCTGACTATCTCTAAAACACCGGGGAATAAACCGCTAGCACGCTGCGCTTCGGAAAGGGAGACGGTAGCTTGGATCGAGCGTGTTTGTAACATTGCGAGTATGAGGAGGATGTCGTCTGGGAGGTGCTGAGTGTAGTTCAAGGGCGAACGGGAAAGGTAGTGAGGGAACCCAGTATGAAGAAGCCACCGCATGAACGAAGGCCTCATATTTGTCATCAAGGCGTCCGACAATGTGCGCGCTGTCCCGTTCTCCTCGAGGTTGTACAAGTGGATCACGAGTGGGAAATTTTTAGGTCCAAGCGCGAATGTATATAGATCGCTGCTTTGGCCATCGCAATTGCATGAAGCACAAACATGATTCTGTGCAGCGCATCGAAGAAGTTTATCCCATGGGGACAGCGCACCCTCACTGGGAGCTACCTTCAAGAAGTCTGAGCCCGACTGCAAAGCAACCTCAAACAACTTGCCCCAAAACAAAACGTCCAACGTAGTTTCCGGTTCAGTTGAATCGCCAAGAATATTGTTGCGGACCATGTCGATCGCAAGTGGAGGCTTGTATAGGACTCTGTACTTGTTCGGCTCACGAGTGAGCATGAAAAACTTGCCAAATCGAAGCGCCGCACGCTGAAGTCGGTCTATACGATCAACGGATTGATCAATGCGGTGATGCGCCCTGATAGCGCGTATGACGGCGGGTCTAGCTTCATCCTGATCCTTAATAAAATCAAGAAACCGCCACACAGCAGGATCCGAAGCAGGCGCTGTGACGCCGCCGGCACCTGTAATGATCGGAATGCTTTGCAGAGGAAGACCACCGAGGGATTGGACGGCGATACTCTGCACGGAAGCGTTCGAAGATTCGTTGTGCAGCCACGAAACAAGCAAGGCATCGAGGTCCACGGCCTTCCGCCAGACCGCATTGCGCTCCACCTCTTTCAGAGAACGAGCTATTCCTGATGAGGCAGCCTCGCGGTAAGACTTCCAGCACTCAACACGCCGCCGGACCCAACTGACCATCACAAAAGAATAGACAGCTAAGGGAGTTTTGTATGGGCAGTTCGCATAGAAAAGTGGTAGGGCGTTGCTGATGAGGTATGCAAGAACTCCGACGCCCGTCATAAATCCGAGCGCGGCAGCCATAGCCCCACTCATAGAACAGAGGAAGATGATTAGGCCAGCGAGAAAGACGCCGAGGGCTACGTGCATAAGGACAGGAAGGAGACCGATGATGAGCGGTACATGCCACTGCTCCAGGCCCATGAACCTGAAGTGGCGGATTCGTGAGCGATCCCGCGGGTTACCGGAGGGTAGAACGATATATTCGTTAATCCACTGCTTGGTCAAGACCGCGATCAGGGTGGTTGTGAGGCTTAAAACCAAACTTGTGAACCATAGACCGTTGACCCAAAGATCAGAGGATTTGGCTGTGAAGGAAGTCGAGGGGTTGGAGTTCGGTGCATGCTGTGCGGGCTGTCCCAAAGAAATTGCAACCTGATTATCGATTACGCGAAGCATCAACGAAGCTGTCACTTCGGCGTAGTCCACCTGAAGACTCTGGGAAGTCTGAATGACAAAGGCGGTCACGACGCCGGAGAACAATGCGGCCTAAGGTGCTCCATGAGTACCGATTGCTACGGTTAGAGAAGGCGGAAACAGACAAAGACCAGAAGCATATCTAAACCATCTCTCCAATTTTCGACCATGTCCAAGTCAAACTTCGTGCACTCGTCCATGTATGTTTTGAAGACTCTGCTTCCCTCGGACATCTCCTTGAATCCTTCATCGGGAGGGTACTTTTGCTCGTAGTCAAAGGGATCTACGACGGGATTCGTCACCAAAAGGATTTGGATAGTAAGTCCTGACATACCGCTGAGGACCGGGCGCTGGTGTGCGTGTTTACGTCGCAGCAAAGTTGAATGTGAGTGGCGAGTACCACCATGGTATTCCAAGACCGCAGTTGAAGGCGATTCCGTATTCACAGACGCAGCTTCGTTGATTGTTGAGCTATCGGAATGGACAGAGCCGGCTGTCTCAATGGCACATGGGCAACAGTGGCAGTGAGAAGAATTGCGATTATTCTGCGCTTCGGACGCGCTCGTTGGTGGTCCTACAGGCATAGGGAGGTGTAAGAGGTGGGAACACGCTATAGCTATCAAAGCTTACCCTTATACCTGTCACGCCACCCATCCGTATATAGTCAAAAAACAATAGTTGGGAAATAGCCGGGCCTTAATTGTACATACGGTGCAAATACGGTGACTCGAAGACCGAACAAAAGAGAGTGAAGTTGACGGTTGCTGATGGTAAGACGAAGAAGGAAGGAGTTAATAAGGTCGGACATATCGGAAGTGGTCAGGGGTAGCAAGATCAACGCGATGTTATAGCTATCGACTACCTACAAACTACAGAAAGCCCTAAAAAGAGGAAAATACAATGTGGTGAGGTTGATGATACAACAGGATGGGATGGGGTCTAGTATGATACAACATGATGGCAGAGTCTGGCATGATACAGAATGATGGTAGGTCCATAGTGGATAGAGAGAAAGTAATAAGCATGATATGTCACTGTGAAAAGACGGCGAATGAATCTGCTGCGTCTCCAACCAGCACTGGTTATAAATTATTCACCCATTTGCGGAAGTCATCGCCGGTGAGGGCACTAGTGCCGGTGACAGTGCTTCCAGCTTGCTTTGCGGTAAATGTGACTTTTATCTCATCCAAAGTATGAGAACTATGGGGCTTTCAGTACACTACACGGACTAAAGGATCAGAGCGTACCCACGTCCCAACGATATCTTTGACTATTGTCCACTGGTCGTTTGTCAGACTGTTCACTTCCTTGATGAGTTTGGCCATCAGATCGCCGAGCTCGTCGTCGGTCATTGGAGGCGCCACCACCAGGATGGTTTGATTATGCTTCGGGAGGAGGATCTATCCAAACCTTCAACCATTCCTGCCTATAAAGAATGAGAAACAACAAAATCGAACAAGGACAGCGGAGGTGCCTACCATGATCCTAGAAGTATAAGCAAAACCAAACTAGTACAAGCGCGCTCTTCAACACTGTTGCTAGGGCACGTGTGACGATCGTCGGCGAAGTGACGAGGCGCAGGACAGTACAAGAGCGCGCCTTGTGCTAGGAAAAGTGAATGTCGGTCCTTATTCTCGCAAAGACGGCCATAACAAGACATTCGAAGAAACGCCTAGCTTCGAGTGCTTTCTCTTCCAGGACTGACTTGCTACGCTCCATCCGAGGGCCTTGACTGCCACAATTCCAACAGAAGTTTCACCATTCATCTACCTCTGGCCATGGTATCTCCGTCGACCAATGCCTGCGATGATGCGAGAAAATAGGAAGCGGTATCGAATGGTGGCTGCAAGGAAGTAGAGAATGTTTTTCCGGCTCTACAGCGCGGCAGGTTGCGGTAACGAACATGACATTCATGACGAGGTGTATCCATTCATCGATCTACCACTGCTGAGGATAAGAGGGATGGGTGGAATGGACACTGAGCGGAAGTCATAAACAATAGCCAGGACTGTGACTTTCCCATGAATACAATAAGCCCAAAATGAGGCTCCGGCAACAGTTGGTCCTGTCTTGATAGGCATTACGAGAACGGAGAACAACAGCTAGGTCTCCATCGGGCGCGCGCAGAGCTGAGCGTGATGGTGAAATTGCCCTGCAGATGACAGAGCCCGACGTGCCCTATAATGCTGGTCACTGAGCCCTCAGAATATCCCGTACGAAAAGGTCGTCTTGACAGCTTGAGCGACGCAGCGTGGGTCCTTGTCTCAGAGTTCGCGACGACCTAGGCTGCTCATGCCGAGCCAGATACATGGGATGGACCAGAACAACATCTCTATCACTTCCCTGTGCCATTGAGTAAAGCGACACGAAGGCCACACATTGCGAGCAGCGGGCGAAGAGTTCCAGTGTGTACAGGTCATCGGTATTAGTCGGCGGCATTGGAGTGTCATTGTTTTCTCGGTGTGTTGCAAAAGATGCAGGAGACTGGAATTGTGGCTCGGCAACGATATCGAACCCGATTGACGCTAGACCTGAGCTAGAAAATAGCGAAACAAGCTGCGGGTCCGAGTGGGACGTCCGGCATGGAGTGAGATACGTCCAGAACAAAGACAGCAAGTGGGGCGAGATGAACAATAACAAGCAGAACACATACAGTAACATCTGATCAAAACCGCGTACCATTTTGAGCAACATGATGGAAAGAACAACAGTCAAGATCAGAGCAGTCGCTTTTGTTGACATTGCTTGAGCAACACAGCGCCCAGACGATTTATGCCATGGAACCAACCGTTATCGCCTTTTTGCTCTTCCCGAGGTTACTTGTTCAGAAGCCGAATATCAGATAAGTGTTAGAACACAGGCTCGTAGATCAAGCAAAGATGTCCGGATTAGATAGCAGAGGATCCTCGAGAGTAACAGCGAATAATCATTCTGAGGACGCAAATTTCAACGTAGGCATCCAAGCGGCTTTTGGGACGCATGAGTCGTTTGTATGGGTGGGTTAATCAGTGCAAACCTCAAAATATTTCTCATTTATTTGTTGTAGTTCGAGGCGTGCAAGAAAGCAGGGCGCCGCGACATTATAGATGGGGGTAAAAAGCAAGTGCTTCGGACCGGACGAGCCGGTTGATAAATCCAACCACCTGACGCGATGATGCCGGCTTACCTCTTATTACCATACAGTTCACCGCGTCAAAACGCATAAAAATACTCGCAGAGCTCCGTCACTCGCTAGTCAAACGACATGGAGGTTGCTCGCGACTCCAGGTTTACTGTCAATTGCGATTGTAAGTCATTCTGTCGGAATAACTCTTGATACATCTCTGAATCCGGACGCAGCCTACATTCTTCGCCTTCCCAATGAAATTCTTCTATCAATATTTCACACGGTGAAGTCCGAGTCTACGTATAGACGTGACGTCAAACTCGCTCTTCACCGCCTTGCAGTTGTTTGTCGTCGTTTCCGTGACATTCTTGTCCGTGATTTGTATCGCGTTGTCTGCTTGCCGGACTCATATCCAGCGTGGGAACGACAACGTTCAGCTCTGATTGCACTTCTTCCTTCGCATGGACATCACGTTCACCACCTCGAGGCTTCCGCTCCGACAGCGAAACGGAAGGATGACAAGCCTGACGACGCTCAGGTTTCACACCTTCTTGTCAGCCTCTCGCGCTGTGCGAAACAGTTTACCAACCTCCGATACCTCCAACTCCACCTCCATACGTTGGATAAGACGTTGACCACTGAACAACAGGCTGACCTTATCGAGATGTTCAAGGTCCTGCCTCCTCACTTGCAGGAGCTCGACCTGGCCGGTTTCTTATGGACAGGCGCTGCAAAGGCTTTAGGTGCTACTCAGCAACCCAACTTACAGCGACTGTTACTTGACCTTGAGTCTATACCAGGCGCTTGGATGGCACCTGTCCAATTCGCAGCTAATTTCCCCGCTCTCTTGCATATTCGCATACCAGCCCGTTGGTGCCCTCAAAAGTCCTGGTTCGCACAGGCGTTTAGAGGGTCCAAACTAGAACATATTGCGATCAGATTCAAGGATAATGATCGCCACCCGTGCCCGAAGCACTCGTATTGTCCGTGGGTGTCCAGCGGCCTCAAGGATCTCTTTATGGCATCCGCTTCCTCGTTGACCAGCTTTACCGTCTCTACCATTTCTTTTCCCAGCTCCAGCGTCGTTTATCACCTAAAACAGATTTCCACGATCACTTTCGAAAACATAGATTTTGATTGGGACGAAGAGCTCTTCAACGAGCTCGTGGGACCGTTCAGGACGTTATCAGTCATAACCTTCCGTCTGGTTGATTGTTCTGGAACTCCGCCGACGTTTGCGAGATGGTTCGAATATACAGGACAGTCTCGTGAGTTCTTTCCTGCCTTGAAGGAACTCGAAGCTGGTCTGCTGTATACCCAAGGGGATGGGGAGGACTTCGATGAATGGGACTCAGAAGGAGACATCATGTCTGACAGTGATGGTGTTTGGCAACCAGAGGTGCGACGGAAGTTTGAAAGCGACTGCAAAATGCTTGGTATAGATGCAGTCCTCCACTGGGATTGGTTTCAGGGGTGGGGTTGAGAGACTCATAGAACAGCATATTTATATTTGCTCCCTAGTATTGTGAGCCTATTGAATCACTGAAGTGTTGCCGTCGCTTGTCCATTAGAAAATGGAATAACAACCGCCCCAGCATCAACCGTATGCGTCCCAGTCACCGCCAACGTGCCCACGCCTCCATACCCACTAACCGTCTGCTTCACAACCAATCGCGCATTCACCGCCGCAGCCCCCTGACCTACCGCGCTCGCCATCGTAACGGTGACATGATGGCTCGTCGGATTATACGACACATGCGTGAACGCGCCCGCGTCCAACGACAGCATCGTCGCAATCGGCGCAATGAACACCCTCCTCCTCCCAGTATCCAGCACATTCACCTCGATCGTCATCCCCACAGACACAACGTTCCCGCCAAACGCCTGCCATCCAAAGTCCGGGTGGTTGACGATGTACGTGCCGATGCCCATAGAATGGCCGGAGAAGTTTGGTCCGTAATCGCCAGAGTATGCGTCCCATTTCATGGTGTCTGGGAAAGAGTGGAAGGAAGCGGAGGCGAAGCCGCCTTCGTCAATGTTGGATGTAGGCCCGGAAAGACCGCCGTAGGCGAGGCGTAACAGGAAGTAGTTGTCTGGATCCCTTTGGAATGCGTCGATGAGAGGAAGGGCGTTAAGTCCTGAGCCGTAGTGGTGGATCATGCGTTCGTATCGCATGAGTTTGCCTCCGTAGATGTTATCCCTATAAACGCGTAAGGGTGACGAACGAATGAAAAGCTTCTGTCTTACCAGTATCGCCTAGCATTCCCGTTATATCCCCAATGCGGGATCAAAGGTTGATACGCAATGATAGAGTTCAAGGTGTTCGTAGCCGTCTTCGTATCATTGAAATAAACGCTCCACGCGTAAACACCTTCCTGGCCAGTCGAATCCCAAGCCATCTCCGATCCGAACCTATAGACATCATTTGAGCTAAACATACATCATTGAACGGTGCGAGATACTCACGGATACTGCTCCGTAGCCCATCTAGCCTGCCTCGACTTCATCCTACTCTGCACTAAGCTCGCTTCATCAGCCCAGTCTGCTCCCTCTCTGACCAAATCATCCAACAAATACTTGATCACCGTCTCGCCCATCAACCCATCATCCGCATATCCGACGGATCCACTGGTCATGGCGCTAACAGTCGTAACAGCATGGCTAAGATACCAATCCCAAGTGTGCACGGTGACGAGAGCGGGGTAGTTACGTGCGACGCGGTACAAAGCCCAATGCGCCGCGGCGACGTGCACATAGTCGTACGCGCGTCCGGTGTTGTAGGCGTCGGCCTGGTTCCAAGACCACCAGTTGCCCCAATTAATCGACGATGGGTATGTGTAGCTGGGAACCAAAGCGGGCTGGTAGAAGAACACAGACTGACATTTTCTGAGTGTTAGAAGCAATGTTCTCCTCGTACTTGAGATAACAAACCTTCTTAACTGTGCCTACAAAAGAAGTCAGCCTCTACAAGTCATGTCAAGAAAGCAAGGGCACTAACCGTCCGTATTTTGCAATGTTCCCCAAACCGTGCTGTTTATAAATTGCTCCAATTTGGCCACCTCCGCCGCACGGGGCTGCAGGTACTCTTTCATCACCGCCGCCAACCACGAGCCTGCGCCGGCCTCGTCACTGAGACCCGCAATCCACACTCGTGGATCGTTCAAAACTATCGCGTTCACCTCGCGATCATAGCTGATTACCGAAGGCGCTCTTCCAAAGGGGTCGCTTTGATTAGTGAACCACTGCGAGGTAGTCAGAAAATTGCCGAGGTCAGAGATACTGGTAACGGCGGCGTGAGTAATAAAGTAGTTGATCGTCTGGAGGAGTCCGTCTTGGTATGTAATGGAAAGACGCGCTCGACCGAAAGCGTGCGCAGTCAAGTCGTAACCGGTCCAGGACGCACTGTCGCTGTTCGTGACCCAGGTCAAAGCGCCACTAGGGGTGACGGATATCGACTGCACCGCCGAAGAGTAGCGCAGGAAGAGTTTGCCTATCTGGTCTGCGGGAAGAATGTATCCAGGTACACCGGCAGCGACAGGATGACCCGCGTCAATGAGGGTGTCCTCAATAGTTGGAATGGAATCCGCAAGGAGGAACTTCAACCCGTAGGTCCTCGTCTCGCCCGGTTTCAGCGTGTAGGACGTAGGCGCATTCCATGGGGTCGTTGAAGACCATTCTTGGGAAGCGTATGCTTGGGTATGGAAGAGCCATTCGTATAAGCCCTCGAACGTCTGAGAGTCGTACCAGTAACTGGCCTCATTAGATACCTCGTTGAGGTTATGCCACCCTTCAAGAGGTGACCCCGCCGCGGGTATCACGACAAGGGGAGGCAGGTTGCCGAGAAGAGGCGTCACCTGGACAAAGCCGGCATCTTGGCCAATGTATGGGTCAGTCAGACTGCAGATGGTATTCGTCTGGGCTGCTGTACGACCCGTGAAAATCTGAATATACCGTTAGAAGCACGAAACGAACCGCTGAGAAAAAAAATGAAACGTACGTTATTGAACTCCAGAGGGGCACCGACAGAGCCAAGTATAACGTTCTGGGTCTGTGGATTGTTTATGTCGAATAACAGCTGCAGGACGCCATCCTCTACGACCCAACGACGCGTCACGTTCAACAAGGTGGAGTTGAGTGTCGGCGCCAGACTAGCTTTAGCGAGGGTATTGCCCGAGGCACTCTGTGTCGTGACCTTTTTGCGACTTCTCGACGAGTCAATGGTTGTCCAAGTAGACGTACTGCTCAGTCGAGCTCTAATCGTGATGTCGCCTAGATGATATTGACTGTTGTTCTGGCGATTAATCATATAGTCGCGTGGAATGAAATCGAAACTGGATCCATGCGGGCGAAGCGAGTACGCTGTTTGAGAGTCGGACACAAGCTGGAAATCGAACGTTGTGGTGTTGAATGTCGTGAAGCCATTTTGGAGACCGAGCGTTCCTTGACCGCGTATACGAGTGACATGAAGACAAAGCCATATGAAGAGCGCGAGAGCAGGGAAAATCATGCTGCGATAGGTGAGCAGCGTTTACCCGGCGCATAAGGCAAACTCACTTGACTGTCCTGAGAGCAGAATGCACTGAACGAGCCCTCAGCGCCATGCGCTCGCCTTTATACGCGTCTTCCAGATCTTTTCCCATGACGAACTGAAACGGTTCCATAGGTCATCTGGAAGTGAAAAAGGAAGCTGACCCACCGAAGATAACCCTTGCGGTCAGCGTTACTCGTGCTAACGGGAGTGAAAGACAGCATCAGAATAGGAATCTATACGGCGAGAAGCAAGATAAGCTTACAGCGCTGATTCCGCAGAGAAATGCAGGGCCAACAAGGGTATCGTGCATCGCGGCTAAGTAAAGATCGGCCAAAAAAGTAGAAAATATGGCATATCCTGAACGCTCCGTCGAACGGCCCGGCGCATCCGCCCTTCAGTCTGTGGTAGCATGTCCAAGTCATTGACACGACGAAAAGCCGGGGGAAGCGCGTTGAATGGCCATTGAGAACACGTATGTTGTCCACAAGGACGCGCCGGAGGCTGGGCACCAGAAGTAAAAAAATATTGACAGGATACATGCCACAAGACAAGTGTACCAAGCTGATTTGTCGAAAGTTACCGTGTCTATTTCAGATGAATAACTGAAGTACTGAAGAGTTGTGGCTGAAAAAGCGCAAGGAGTGAAAACGCGTTGTGTCGAGCGACATGACGGTAAAAAGCAAGTAGTGATCGGCATTTGCCGACACACTTTGAGATGCTCCCAGATTCTCCCTTTTCTATATGCTCCCTCACTACGGATTGAGAGGAGGAAGAAAGGCCAACCTGTAATATATGCACTCAGAGGAGCCAAATCGCCATTTGAGACACTTCGTCGCGTAGAAGCGGACTCAACTGTGGCGCCAAAAGTTGACCTATATAACGATCACAACTTGGACTACATATAAATCTATGTGTACGCGCGGTGGAAATATCAGTAATCATCGGCCCATAGACCGATTTTACCGTATATAGATTGTGCGCCCACTGATCTGTCAGTGACAGGTTGAGAACTAGAAGCAGACTTGGAGGTGCAATACACGGTTTCTTAACTTCTAACTATGCTGATATGTAATTACGCCACACTTCTGTATACGGCATACGGGGCATATGCAAGGTGTGTTCCTTCCAAAATCAAATCAATCATCAAAAAGGATTGTATATACTTCTTCTAGCCAATTACCAACGCCCTTGGATCCTTGATGTTTCGAATTAGATGCCCTCAGCACGGCGTATCGAAACGGAATCTCCTTACTCTGACTGATGGTTTGCGATGTCGACGAACAGATCGCATTCTCCAGCCAAGGACGGCTATGCAAGAATTGTGGCGCTTCGATGGTCACCTGATCAAAGCTTTCGTAAACCCGTTACCCTTGTTCCCCTCGAGGCTGTCTCTTGTTTCTCTTATAGCTTCTCACCGACAGCCGGCCCTTCAACATTGTATTCCCATCATCAAAAGTGCAGTTCCGCTTGCAAGGCGGAAGGTATCCAACACCTGCCGATTCATTGTCTGTACAGTCAGTATGTCCTCCTTATTGTCGCGTCTATTGTCTCTGAATTCCTTCATTCCACGCTCACAGCGACTGACATCAGTAACGTCTGGCCATCATTTGTTATTGTGTCACATCTGTGACGTTGTTCCTTGCTCTTATTCTACTTCCTCGACAATAGCATCTCTACCCTGCGCAGGGGATACATAAACGCCCGCCCCAGGCTGATTGGGCATCATCCGTCTCTTTCCCTCTTTCCCAGCCATGCTCCCAAGTCCATCTTCCTCGTCCAAACGACCCCAGAGTCCGGTTAGTCCCACGACCACCGATACCATGCCAGATGAGCATGATTCGGAAGAGTGGGAGTCAGTTCATGGAGAGCAATCCCAACAGAGGAAGGGTTTCCTAGGCTTTGGCTCTCGCGGCTCCGGTGATGAAGCATCGGAAGGTTGGCTTGTTTATAATTCTCTTTAACATGGTTGCTAATGTATGTCAACAGTCGACGAAGTCTGCGATTATGAGCAAAAGTACGCACCCGACGAAGAACATAAGGAAATGAGCCCGAACGCTCGCGTATGGAAGGTATACCTGGACGAGTGTCGCAAGTTCGATACTCGCCGGTTCGAGGAATGGCGCGATGGACTTGACGTCCTCGTTGTTTTCGTGAGTTTTTGAGACGTTCACAGCAATCACCAATCTAACGAGTCACACAGTCGGGCCTGTTTACCATCGTCGTCGCAGTCTTTTGCGCGCAGACCTTCCAGAGACTCCGTCCTGACCACAATTCGATGACTTCAGCGTTGCTCGCCGAGATGGTCGAAATTGAGCGCGCTATAGCCGATGGCACGCCTGTTGAAGAGATTGAGCATACCATCACCGATTTTGAACCAAAGACGATTGATCTTTGGGTTAACGGCTTATGCTTCAGCAGTCTCGGAGTGAGTCTCTTCCTTGCGGTCGTCGCGATGCTTGCCAAGCAATGGATTCGACAATACATGGCCATCCCCTCGGGAGACGCCCGTGACTGTGTTCGCATCCGACACTTCCGTTACAAGGCGCTAGAGAAATGGCGTGTCCCCGAGATTATTGCATTCCTGCCGGTTCTCATGCACCTCTCGTTGGGCTTGTTCCTTGCCGGCCTAGTTATATTCCTCTTCATGTTCGATGACAAGATGGCCATTGCCTTTGCGACTATGATGTCTGCCTTACTTGTCGGATACACTTTCAGCACGCTCCTCCCTCTGTTCTACCCCGAATGCCCATACCAGACGTCCTTGTGCTCTTTCGGCACGTTCAGTGCTTTCCGCCGCTTTATCTTCAAGAAGGGAAAGCCTTTCCAGGCTGTTAAGCTCCCCGATAATGACGACGACGAATCCACCATCTCCAGTTCTGTCACGCTCAATTTGTCGGCCACTGAACGTGCGAAGATTGACGGCAATGGAGAACAGATCGATATTCAGGCCCTCTCTTGGCTTCGCGATACCACGTCGGACGAGGCTGTCCAGAATAATGCCGCTCGGATGGTTAATGTACTTCGTGACGAGATTGCTGCTAAAGCTCAACCAGAAGCCGAGTCCTCCAACCTGGTTGATTTGTAAATCATAATTCTGTTTCCTACTGTAGAATTCTCAGTTGATACCTATGTATATCACAAACTGTACCACATTGTAGTCAATTTCTCAATCTCATTTCTTGAACTGCTCAAGAGGACTCCAACTCTCATTGGTACTGCTTCTTCCAGGTGACTCTCATGAAGTCATGTAACTGCAGTTTTAGAACATGACCAGTTCAAGCACTGTCAATTCATCAGATTTCTATCTCATTGGGTTCTATTCCGACCGCCATCGCATTCATAGTTGAATACCAATCCCTTTAAGTGTCTCATGATCTATTATTGAGCGCGCGGTACGGGTGGGGTCTAATTAAAGGCCAACAGCCAGGGTGTTGAAGTCTTTTACCAAAAAGGCAATCTCTTCCTTGACTTCCTACCATCATGTACACTTGCTCTCTCTGATCTCAGATCGCCTTGCTCGTCGCGCTGGCCCTGGGACTTCTCATCTACGCTACCAAATCCGCTATCAGCCTGGGAAGACTTGAAGCTAAAAACAACCATGACATCCACATCAAAATACCCGCGCTCGCAACACATGAGCGTAAGATCTTTCATATAAACCTCCGAGCTCTATCGTCGTCCAACGGACGGTCACGAGAACGCGCCGCGACTGCCGCAATGACTTACGCGAACGAACACCAACTTTAAATAGGGCGTCGACGCAATCCCCACTCGCTATCCACTTCTACCATGCTTTATTCATTGGCCACTATTATCGCCTCGTATGCGTTGCTCCACCTACTCTACAGGCGGTTTCAACGACGTATCTCTATTTCGCATGTTAGAGGGCCGCCTGCCGCCTCGTGGTTGTATGGTTCGTCGAATGTATGCTGCTCCCACGAAAGTGCGTTAACCGGCACGTCTCGTAGGCAACTGGGTCGAATTGCTGGCTGCTCCAGCTGCTGAGGTACCATACCTTTAGTGTTACACGTCCTTACACTCATGTTACCCAGACCGATTTCCGCTGGCAGGCA
>QLPD01000433.1:0-18713 GCA_003314085.1 Hymenopellis raphanipes
ACCCATTGACTCGTTTGACAAGCGCAGATCACATCGACGCGTCCATTTCAAGGTACAGCAGCTTGATTGGCATCACACGTTGAATATCATATGCCTCGTGTATGATAGTACTACAGCTGTAACCCTATCCTCTTTCGACAGAAAACCCATTTGACAGAAGTTTTGTACACGGCTTCCTCGTATGTCGTGTCAAAGCGTCCTTACTCGAAAATGCGTCGCCGCACTTCAAGCAGACTAAACTTGCACCAGGCAAGTTTCGATATGCTTGTACGTTACTCTGGACGTGGCGTGCGGGAGGTCCTGACGATGCTTTAAGCTTAAGAATCCTTGCAGACCGTCGAAGGGTGTTCGCTCGCGTCTCGGCATGGTCACATTCGTTCCGTGCATGTTTGCCTAACACTGAAGGAGGCGGGGGCGGCGGCGAAGGAGATTTGAAGAGCAGTGATGGTTGCTCTGACTTCAGGTCAGAGGCAGAGGATTGCGACGAGTCGAACGGAGCAGGAAGTGACAATGGCGATAGTGGACACGACTGTGGAGAAGATATATCGGATGCAGGCAAGTACGGGGAGTCGAATACAAAGGTTGATTTGAGAGCAGAGTCCATATTGCGCTTCACGGGAGATTGGAAATCGACTCAGCGGTTGGTGTGACTACAGGTTTGGAGAAAGTTTTGGAAGAGGAGATAATTGGACTCACAGTGTTATGTGATGTATGAACAATAAGCAAACAAAGCGCCTATTGTACTCTCAGGCATTCATCCAATCTGAGGTCAAAGCGATCAAGGCTCCTTGGATACGGAAACAATAACAAGGTGCTATTGTCGTCGCTGCTGAGAGTTAGGGGGTATCCAAGGACAGGCGATCGGACGCCTTCAGGAGTTAGTCTCGTTACCGACTTGTCACATTAGACGGTTCGGTTACAGGACTATTCAGGAGTTGCCCCGAGCCAGGAAACAATTACAATAGTTCGTACAGCCGTGGTCATATCTTGAGGATATTACTAGACGCCTGTTAGAAAAGAGCAGCTTTTGCTGTGCAATCCGTTTACTTACCTGTAGGCCGCTTCGGGAGTCTCTTACGGCCCTTCTAAATAATTGCATGGCGCTCCAGAAAAATGAAGCACAGAATCTGTCCCGAGTCGTGGTTGTACATGTGAGAGTGAACGAGGCGAAATCCCCGGAGCTCGTCTGCGCCACACGACGAACAATTTTGTACACGAGGTGGTAACCTAGGAAGTAAATTCGACGGATTTCCGCAATACAATACAGAGGTGGAGGTAGTATATTTTCAATGAGGGCTATAAGAGAATAACGACCTGTGATATCGATAAGAATGGAGCCCAAGAAGGGCTTAGAGCACACCTTTTCGTACAGGCTGTTACAAATGGCGGTTACGACCATCGTGCGAGAGCGTTGTATTGGTATAAATAGCAGGCGCCCCAACGATCGCTTTCTATCTTCGACCACCACCACCAACCTACCTCCAGACCTCCATCGCCACTTAACCACATTATTCGCAATGGCCCGCACTACGCAAACTGTTCGCAAGTCTACTGGAGGTAAGCTTTCTCACTTGGATTATACGCGCTCATTGTTGACGGTGTCTTAGGAAAAGCTCCTCGTAACCAGCTGGCTGCCAAGTCGGCCGCTGGGCTAGGTAGCCCGGGCAGGGAAAGGGAAGGTCAGAGAGAAGAGAGGGTTGGAGTCGAGGGTGCAGAGGAGGGAGTCGAGGGTGCAGAGGAGGGTGTCGAGGGTGCAGAGGAGGGTGTCGAGGGTGCAGAGGAGAGAGTCGAGGCTTCGGCTGAGCCCGATGTGCATGGATCCGGGGTACACAGGCAGGACAATCCGACAAGCTGCACTTGAGTTTTAGACCCTGATATCGAACCAAGCGCATGTCCGGGCGATCGCTCGAGCTGAGCTTGACCTGGGGCACCCAAGCTCATGTGGTGTGATTAACAATCAAGCGGCGCTTGGAGGGAAGAACATGTCAAGTTCTTACCTTGATCCCAGGGTGGAAGGTGGTTTTATTTTAGGAGAGCGTGGCATGACGGATGGTAACGGAGGGTGGCGTACACAGTTCAAATATGCCAGTGGGCAAGTTGCAGATGGGCGTGCTCGATGAGAGTGTTGAAATAGATGGGACTTTAAAGATGTGATGCTCGAGGGGTACTCCATAGCGAATGTACTGGTAAATAGTCATCAACTCAAAAATTGTGGCGAGTAACGGAGACTGCATTTTGCTCTTTGAAAAAGACAAAGGTTACTAGTGTCCCGCGTATTGTGTAGCCATTCTTCGCCAGTGTGACCCTTAGAGCCAAAGGCAGGACCAGGAGCAGCAGATGATAGACAGGAGGCAAGCGGGGACAAGGCGCTTAACGCCGACTGTCACGTGTCCTCAGGCTTGGCTCTTGCGCTCATGGCCGATGGCGTCCAGACGACTACCCACGCGCTACATTGAGAAAAAAAGCCCAACGACGCGCTAAATTCGCATTCTCACATTCTTTGCTTTGTTCCAGCCATTTTACGAGCCCCAGCGAAGGACCAGCGCCGAAGTTGTCCTGGGACTTGGAACCGACATAAACGACTAGTGGTCCGTTGTGCAGCCATGCTTGGTGCGTACACATATATGGTTTGCTTACCATCTGAGCTGACGTGTATTAGGCCAAATTGTCTTTCCAAATCACGCGCGATGGACACCAGCTCTGGCTGTGCTCGCAGCAACCTCAAAGATGGCAAGAATGCGCGCGCCCAGCAGATGCTCGCGCTCTTAGAGTCATAAAACCGGATTATTTGGAGTTGACGCCCAAATCGCGCTCTGGACTAGATATAACGCCTCACGCTCACCGCAAAGCAGGTACCTATTCAGGCTCGCCTCCGAAGGAATCGCTCAAAGCATGAGAAATGTATTCCCCTTTCGTGGTGCTCGCCATCCTAATATCTTTCGCGGGTAGCTTTCCATGTTCCAGCTGTGTTCCATGGAGTCGCGTTTGTGCTAGGCACATCACCAGGGAAGTGGACTCTTGCGATGTGATAGTGTGAGTCGTGTCATTGGCTTGGAGTGAGAAGGAGAAACTAACTCGGAGGAATCGTTTCAGATGTTCTCCATTACTTCCAATCCGAGTGCCATTGGGTTTGCATTATGGGAATACCAGACCGTCGCTTTCAAATCAATGGTCTCACCACGGTACCTCGAAGAACTGATTACGCTCGACTTCGAAAGCCTGCTCTTTACATTGTCGATAGTGCCGGTAAGCTGCTCACGTTGTGTCTTTCGGCAGTCAGAATACAGTGCTAACTATAGCACAAATAGTGGCGAAACGGGTTCCTGGAGCCGTACAATAAATGTAGGAATCGGATGCGATGCCTTGACTTGACTGACGTGCTAACAGATCCCATCAATATGAATGTATGCAAACTTGTCGCTTGACAGCGCCTAACGCGTGAAGTCCAATAGATCGCGGCACCTTACGAGCAGCGCCGAATCTATTTTATGGCGCCGAAGACATGGTGCCCCGCGCGTACGTTATGGCGCGGGATCATTGGTCGACGAGAGCCGTATATATACTCCAAGGCTGGCTCGTTATCTATCGGACATAGATCGACTCCCTTCTCGAGCGGTGTTCTACTAACATGGAGCCTTCTACCATACTCGCCCTCCTTTTATTGTTTTCTTGCCTCGTATTGCGCGGCGTCCTTCCCACCCATCGCTCAAGGCTCCCTCTGCCCCCAGGCCCACGAGGATTACCTCTCGTTGGAAAGCTTTTCGGTCGTCCGTCCCACCATCCTTGGCTTACATATACAAACTGGGGCGCTACATTTGGCGAAATTATGTCGTTCACAGTACTTGGGCACCCCATAATCGTACTCAATTCCGCCAAGGCGGCGAACAACCTGTTGGATAAGAGGTCAAGGAATTACTCCGCGAGACCTCGTCAGTCATCTTACCTTTGTGTTCACTGAACAAGCCTCTGATGATACTGTTAGGCTTTCATATGGCGGCCGAGTTGATGGGATGGGGGTGGATCATTGCACTCATGACGACCACGGACGGATGGAGGTCGGTATACCGCTGCTAGAAGTATCTCGAGTAATCTTCTCTTTCCAGACGTCGTCGCCGGCTCTTCCACCAACACTTCCAAGCGAAACAACTCCCTTCATACCATCCTGCCCAGCTGCACGCGACCGTAACTTTGCTACGCAAGATACTCCAATCCCCAGAGGAGTTTGTTACTCACGTCTTCTAGTGAGTGATGCATCTTTTGCGTCATTCCAGTGTCTGAGTAGCAAATTAGTCAACCCAGCTCACTGATATTGCTCCTTACCTACGGCTATAATTCCAAGGAACAGAACGATTGGTACGTGGAGTTCGCCAGTCGCTCGGCACACTTGCCCATCGCGTCCGCTGTAACTCCCGGAACGTTTATTGTTGACTTTCTGCCATTCCTCAAATACGTGCCATGTAAGTACATGCCCTACACGTTCAATCTTCATCCTGAACTGATGCCCGTTCACAGCATGGTTTCCCTTTGTAGGATACCAGGGATTGGCTGAAGAAAGTCTGGAGGCCTCCGTCGCCATGCGCAACGTACCTTTCGAGGCAGCTCTGAAATCCATCGTTCGTATCATGTCTTCATGTGAAGATGCTTCTTGTGACATTCATTCTCTAGAACGACGGCACTGCGCCACCCTCATTTGTCAGCATGAATCTTGAGAAGCTCCGAAACGCTTCGAGTCCTCCGGACTTCGATGAAGCTGTGATAAGGGATGTTGCTGGGGGCGCCTTCGGTGGTATGCGATCTCTTCATGCTAAACCGAACGAACTTGAATCTTTTATTAAGCTGGCGCAGACACGGTTAGTCGTCCTCAAGTTTCCAATACTCTCAAGAAAACGACGTTCTCTGCAGTCATACGTGATCTTAATGACGATGATCATGGCGATGGTGAACCACCCCGAAGTGCAGCGACGCGCTCAGGCAGAATTGGATGAGGTTGTCGGTCGTCAGCGCCTTCCAACTTTTGACGACAGACCGAAACTTCCGTTTATACAAGCCATTATTCTTGAGTCGTTCAGATGGCGTCCGGTGACTCCGCTTGGTATGTGCTCTTCCACGGCTGTGGTGCGTGTAACGAATGATGGCTTCGTTTAGCTATGGCACATTGCAGTAAAGCTGACGATGTTTATGATGGATATTTTATACCTGCCGGTGTGTTGTCGAGCTCTCTGCATACGTGTACAGCGTCTTTATGCTTTCGTGCAGGTTCGATTATTATGCCAAACGTATGGTAAGGCTCTGACAGTTCTTTGTGGGCTTGTTATTTGATGTATCTCGTGGTAAAGGGCAATCATGCATGACAAGGAAGTCTATAAGGATCCGGAGACGTTCAACCCCGACCGGTTCATGGGCGATAATCCTGAACCCAGCCCGGCGACTAGTGGAGCATTTGGGTTTGGAAGAAGGTATGTACCTTGAGATCCTTCACCCTTTCAGACAGAATTTTGCTTACTGCTTTGTAAAGGATATGTCCAGGACGATTTCTTTCCCTTGATACGGCTTATATCGTTATCTCGTCGATGCTCTGGGCATTTACGATGTCGAACGCGGTGGACGAGAATGGGGAAACGATCGTCGTTGATGATATGGCGTATGGTGGGGAGTTTGTTTCGTATGTCGTTGGGCTTGGTTTTTTGGTGGGATATGCGCTGATGTGATTCCTGAATCTAGGCATCGGTGTCCGTTTAGATGTAAGATTGCGCCGAGGTTTAGTTCAGTTGCGAGTGTGGTCGATGGGGTGGCGGTTTAAAATCCAGGTCTGTTGTAATACTATTGAGGAATGGCCAGACGGAGAGTGATAATTGTAGTCTATGTTTGCTTACCACTAGTATATATATGTGTGTCAATGGGCTCGAACAGAGACCCCACGGCACACTTAGCGGTGACGAGTGCGGGAGTTGAATCCGTTTTGGGCAGTGATTTCCGGCCGCCTGCATATCGACCTTCCCACCATCATCACGAAGCGATCTACTTGACATGACACGCACAAATCCCACTACCACAATTGCACCTGGATCGTTGAAAAGGAATTACGTCGATGCGGATGACGACGCGACAGTTCGCCCGCCCAGAAGGCTGAAAGCTAGGAAGAGACCTACCGTTCTGGATAGCCCGGCCCATACCGACGGTGAGGAGGTGTTAGTTGGGCCCGCCTGGTTGGAACTACTCGCTCGCTTTGGAATACGTCAATCCCCTGACTAGTTTCATCACTATAGGCCGCGGAAGGCTGAAAGCGTCAAGGCCCCAGGCTTGATGAGAACCAAGGTGCGCAGTGTAACCATATTCCAAGGTGATTTGGCATAGACTTATGAGATCACCCATTCAAGCCTCCGCCAGCTTCATCTTCCGCTCCATCTCTCGAGGCTGACCCAGAAAGACATACCATGAGTTCTTCAGAACGGGTGAGGAGCAAAATCTGCTTATACGAGTCCCCTCTGAGTGATACCAAGAAGGCGAAAATGAAAGGGAAACAGGCCCAATTGCTCCCGCCCACCACATATCATCTGCGGCTAATCACACGCTCCAAGGCGGCTTACAGCAATCAAGCGCAACTTGAAGCAGCCGCGTTAGCCGAGCTCGTTCTAGCAGCCCAGGAAGAGTACGCGGCGAAGCTTCAAGACGCCCATGACAAGTTTGAGCTTCGCACGCGCTCGTACGAGGCGCGGTTGGAGGTCGAGAAGAGCGCATACGAGGTGGATATCAAGCGACGCGAGGCGGAGTGGCAGAGGCATAGAGATGAATTTGCAAGCTGTGAAAAGAACATGAAGGACGAATTTGAGGTGCGGCAGAAGGAGATGAGGAATGAAGCTGAGCGTCGTCTGAAGGATGTGGAGGAGAAGCTGGCTGCTGAGGAAAGGCTCCATGCGGCTTTGAGGAGTGAGATCGAGATATTGAAGGAGGAAAATGCGATCTTGGTGGCTGAGAGGGAATTGTCTGAGAGGAAGGCAAGAGTGGCGGCTCTTCGCGCTCAGCATTATGCGACATAGAAGCAACTGGTTTGTGAACTTGAACTTTGATTCAGTATCCTCTTTTGAGACACCAGCACAGTAGACATTCATACTCGAGCTACTCATTTTGAATCATGCAACAACTCCTCTATTCAGGTACTCGCCTGTCAGGGTACCTACACATGTGGATTGCGTAGACACGAACAGCACACCGTGACACTTGCGACTGCGTGGTCAAGTTCAGGCAGTGAGGATGTCTAATCAAGTGGACTTCATCAGAACAAGAGAAATGAATACGACGCGAATGTAACACAGTACTAGCATTCTCAACGTTCCAATCTCGAGGTCTAGTCATGGCGGTGACCGCACAGGAGTCATAGTCCATCTACTCTCTCTCACGTAACAACTCCTCCACACCCGCAAACCGCGGCACGATGTCGCACTGGAAAGGTAACGGATGCCTGCATCGCACACCATCAGTACCCTGACAAAGAGAGAGAGCACAGTCGACGAACATAACAAAAACATCCGTATACGCAGTATCATCCGGAACGATCTCTTCCCCATTCTCATTTCGTGCCTTCTTAAACGTGAACGTCCATAGCAAAGAAGCGATGACGATGAAGGCTGTATCCATAGCCAGGTATCGCCCCGGACAGATCCTAAGTATTGGTATATTCGGGGCGCGCATCGACGTAGTAACAAGTGGCTCTCACCGTCGTCCAAAGCCCCACACGCCCATCGCAGCGGGATGTGGCTGGGGATGTTCGCCCAAGTATCGATCCGGGTTGTAGACAGCAGGATTCGGATACGTCTCTTCGTCGTGCATCATTGACCTAAGCAGAAACTAGGGGTTAAATACAACCGTATGCGCGTTTGGGGTGCGAATGTGTACCATGTGTTGAGTAAGACGATTGAACCTAAAAGTAAAGAATCAGAACCCGGCTGAGGTTACGACCGCGGCGACTAACCTTTCGGAATGAAGTACCCCTCATAAACATCGTCGGACTGGCTTGCATGAGGGAGAGCTGCAAGTCCAGTCAGCACAAGGCACGTCACTTACGAAGGAGAGAGACCCACGTATAGCAGCAACAGGTCGCCACCGGAGGGCTTCCAAGATCACCGCCTCCACGAATGGCATACACGCACGATCGTCAAAAGTTGGTTTACGATTTCGACCCACGACGTCATCCAGCTCTGCTTGAGCCCTAGCTTGGATATCGGGGTTCAACACCATGGCGAGAAGAGTCGTTAAAATGAGGGCAACAGTCTATGTCTGATCGCGTAAGCCCAATGAAGACATACAGGGCGTGCGGACTAGACGAACCGTGTCTGCACCACCTACTCGTCCGCTCTTAGCGGTGTCACGAAGAAAGAAGAGGTGGCACTCACCCAAGAAGGCAACGCCTCCAGAATTTTTAACAACCCGCATACGTTCTTCGCGATTGATGCTAGAATCCAGATTTGTCATCTCCAGTTGCAGTTTCTCGATGCTCGCTGCGACAAGTGACGACATCGAGGAGCCCTCTTTCTACGAGTAGAGTGGTTAAAACGGGAACAAGTTTCCCAATAACACGCCTCACCATTGAGTTTAACGCCATATCAAAAGGAACATTTGCAAGCTGTTCGCCCATCAATTTTCCAGCCTCAGCTTCTTTCTTAAACCCTGCAAAGGGAAACCACGCTACAAGGAAAGTGGATGTCATTACGTTGTAGGAACCTTTGAGAGATAAATACAAACCCGGAATATGTCTGAGGATCGGGAAATAGTCGACCATGTAGCTTCCAGGAACTATTGCCCACGACACCGTTTTGAACGCTTCGTCGGCTATGTGAACTAGCTTGTCGTTGCTATCTCCCACCTCGTACCCATAGACGAGCAATAGTATGATAGATCCCACGCAGCTGAGACGCCGAACTTCACTACTTGATACAACAAAAATGAAGACGCAACTCACTGCCGAACATGATGAAAGAGTCCCTCTGGCCGGTCAAGCAGCTTGCGAAGTAGCTGAACAGTGGCTTTGGTCTGCACATCGCGATACTCCGCGACTTGACTAGGCCCAAAATACTGGTGAAACACTTTACGATGAAGTCTGTGCATCAATTGACACGATGAACGGATATGACGAGAAGGCAAGACGTACGTCCAATCCGCAGAATATCGCATGAAGCTGAAAGCCCAGGACCAGCGCATCAGCTCAGTCAACGTATACATCCCTGTCCACACTGATAAGCTCGGAGGTCAGTGAGTTAAACAGAGATACTTACGCGGTCTATCCGCATAAATTTCGGAGCGCCCTTCCAGGAGCTCTTTGGCTACCTTGACGGTGTTGATGATGACAGTTGGTTGCCCCAAAACTTCCATAGACACAATGTCGGACTTGTACGACCTGCTCCAATCCTTGTACACGAGCCACGCATTCTTCGTCGGTCGGTTGAAGAAATTTCCTATTATTGGAAAGCCTTTTGGACCTGGCGGTAACGGCAAGGGACGACGTTTTCGCGTGAAAAGGAAGATGACAGCAGCTAGTGAGAGAAGCGCCAGAACAGAGTCGACTGAACCCATGAAGGGAGTAGAGCCTCAGCTTTGACAAGCCACTGGTTTGTGTACTATATTTAAAGGCGGAGGACTGCCTATTGTGATTTAGGTGGATCTATCGAGGAATGTGTATAAGTATCCCCATCGAGGTAAGCACAGATTCTGCGTACCATGCATTCAGTCAATTTGCTTGGATCCGTGACTCAAGTCTTGCAACTTCTAGTGAGGATTTGTGGAGCACCATCCACGAGCGAGCCTTCTTCGGTATCGCGTCGCCTCCGCTGGTGTCATCAAGAACAGCATGGACTTGAAAAATGAGACGGGCAGCCAAGAAGAGCGCAACTAGTCAGAGGAGAGCGACATGTATCGGCAGCTCTCATGATGGTTGAAAAAAAGATGTGGAACGGATGTCGGGCCGATACTCCGCGTTTGACTGCTCAAATATTTGGGCCACAGAAGTAATTCTTAGGCCGTCGAGTGGCCGTCGCTCTTCGCATAGATGCAGTGAGAGTAGAAGTAGTAAGTCTGAGGGGTGTACATTGTTCGTCCACTAATTCGGAAGAAACTACAAGTCAGGCTGCCACTTCAACCATGTACCAATGTGGCTAAACATCGTAGTGAACGCTGGGCTGATCCATAACTTGAAGAATCCAAACCAGTTTCGTATTAGTCTTCTGAGCCAGCACCGCCATTGGCGCAGAGGAAATCAAAGACGCCTTTCTTCGCAAAGGGAAGCACGATCTGCCGGTTTCTTGTGCACCACGAAAGATTTGGATCTGAACAAGAAAACAAGTATGCCACCTATCGGAGGCGACGATACGCGAGCTATCTGTTCTCACATCCCGTGACTTGATCTTGCGCGGAGAAGACTTCAAGCGGTTGATTGGAATGGAACTTGAAAAGGTAGGCTGGTTCACAAAGCACAGGCTGTCGAATGAGTCAGGAGCTAACCGCGTAAGGGAAGACATGGGTGCCTTACGGTATAGTGTGGGCAATAGAAGTGCAGCTTGCAAGCGCAGATCAAGACGGCGACAATAAGGAATTGTGCTATCGAGTTATCGAAAAAACAATCTTTCTCATGAGAAGCAGCAGCCAACGAGATTGCGAGCAGTCTAATTTTGTTTAAAATCAATTGAGAGGGAAACCGACATTAGCTTGAGGGCACCTTTGATAAGCCACTAAGCAGGGAGACGTCGCCGACGCGTTCAGACCGAATAGGGAAGGGCGTTGAAGTGCTTTGGTCTAGCTTCAGCACAGAGTTGGGTAATACGAGGAGCTGCAGGTGAGAGCCGAGTTGACATATAAGCCTAGCGTAACAGCCGACGTTCAAGAACCTCGATTGCAGGTTTTGTCTTCGACTCCGAGGCCACGGAAACACTCCGAAGGAGGGGACGTGTGAGTCGAGGCGAGTTATTTTGGTCGACATACGCGAGCAACTTTCGGAAGATTAAGACTGTGAGTTATTATGCTTTTACCCCGTCGAGTACGTTGTCTCGACGTGTAAAAGCGCCAGAAACATGACCGTCAACTCGAGGATGGCGCGTCATCTCGTCATGTGCGTTTGTCCGATAAGTACTTTGCAAATGTTTGTTCTCACGGTGAGTAACTTACACGCGCCTATACTTAGTTTACAAAGGAGCCTATCTGGAAGCATGCATGCGTGTAGCGCGTTCGCGACCACTGGCAAGTCTTCTTCAGCGAACGTTGCTCAGTCTGATGACTGGAGCGAAGAACCTGCCAGCACTTTCCAAGTTCGCACACCATCAACTATGTATATCATCAATAATCTTCACCCCGCTTTCACCCTCCTCTCTCCACCTCTATGGAATCTATCCACTTCGTCCTAGCATGCTTGATTCTAGTAACCATTCTCGCGATACGGAGCCAGAATCGCCGTCGCACTCTTCCTCTACCACCTGGACCTAGACGGCTCCCAATAGTTGGAAATCTCTTCTCCCGTCCCATGCATGAGCCATGGCTGACCTACCTGGACTGGGGAACTGCGCTGAACTCTGATCTGGTGTCCACAGAAGTTTTCGGCCAGACAACCGTGGTTATCAACACTCCCCGGGCTGCAGATGAACTCCTGTGGAAACGTTCTGCCATCTACTCCAGCAGACCTTGTATGCATCGTTGGTGACTCAAGTATTAACTATGCTAACAGGCCGCTACCAGCTCAATATATGTTGACCGAAGTGCTGCACTGGAAATGGGACTTCGGATTCCTGGGGTACACCAGCTGGTGGAGGTAAACATGATCCGATTATCTTTTGCTTCGATCTTCACCAACTACTCACACACAGACGTCAACGGAAGACATTTCATCAATACTTCAATGAAAACGAGGTCAATGCGTACCGCTCTTACCAGAAGAGCGCCACGATCACGATGCTGCGGGATCTGCTCCGAGAACCGGACAAGTTCGTGGATCACATCCGGCGGTGAGATAGTCACTCTGTCTCCCTCCCGAAGAGATTTAGCCCGGGAAACTTCTTTAGTTACACAGCCTCGATCATATTCTTCGTCACTTGCGGTTATGAAGTGCAACTCAAGGATGATCCCTTGGTCAAAATCTTGTACACTGCAATGCGAGGATCCTTCGTGGATGCAGCGCTGCCAGGGAACTTTCTCATCGATTATTTCCCCATCCTCAGATTCCTGCCAAGCATGTGATGTCCTCATTCTCTGTGTTTTACAGGCTGACGGATACCTAGGATGGTTTCCTTTCTCTTCTTTTACCGAGGATGTCGAAAACCGTGCGAAATACTCCCTCAAGCTTCTAGAGGCTCCGTTCGAGGTAGCCACGAAGGAGGTAAAGTGGCGCAATGTTTTGCACGTGTATTCTCAACGGACTTTCGCAGGACAAGGCCCAAACGACAGCCGGATTTAGCTCATTCGTATCAGCAAGTATCAATCGCGCGCTGTCAACAGAATACAAGAGTGAGCACGGCACCGCGCTCGAAATCATCAAGAATTGTGCAGCCGTAGCATTAACGGGTGAGTAGCAACAGCTCGAATTCTCGATATATAATAACCCGGGAACTTCCAGGTGGCGCTGAGACTGTACGTTGATCTCTTCTCTGAACTTGACGTCAGAATCACACTGACAGTTTCTTGTAGACGTCATCATTGGTCCTCGCGACGATTATGGCCTTAGTTTATAACCCACAAGTCCAAGCCAAGGCTCATGCTGAGCTTGATACGGTTGTCGGCAGGAACAGACTACCAGACTTCAGCGACAAGGAAGATCTCCCGTATATCTCGGCTATGGTACTTGAGTCCCTGCGATGGAAACCCCTACCCCTCGGCACGAAATCTTGATTCCTGTTCTGACCTCTACTCATGATTACTTTCGAGTAGCTCTTGCACACGCCAGCGTATGCGACGATGTGTATGATGGCTACTTCATCCCGCGCGGTGAGATTATTTGCCAAGTCTTGCGGATTTTAAGTCTCAATGTCTACTTCCCAGGCTCGACGATCATCGGAAACGCTTGGTGAGTACACGACTGATGCTCATGGCATGGAAGAGTGAGACGTAATCCCTCAATTAGGGCGATCCTACGCAACGAAGATACATATCCCGATGCTCATTCTTACAAGCCGGAACGCTTCATGGGCCCCAATCCCCAACGTGATCCTATCAAGCTGGGCGCGTTCGGGTTTGGTAGACGGTAAGCGACGCTCGCCTTCTCAGAGTGAAGCTCACACTCGCACTCGACAGCATTTGTGCCGGCCGTCATTTTGCGATGAATACCAACTTCATTGCCGTTGCATCCTTGCTTTGGGCGTTCACGTTTGCACCGGAGAAAGACGAGAATGGCATGGATATCATGCCAGATCATACAGATTACGCAGATGCGATTCCCGCGTACGTGTCATTGTTGCTTTTCTGTTTCTCGATTGTTGACAGCGTATTTGTTCGCTAGCTTTACTACAGCCTTTAAGTGTAAGATCACACCAAGATTCAAGGAGGTTGAGTCCATAGTAGGCCTAGTAAATTGAACCCTGTATCATGAGTTCTCGTATGCACTCACAAACTCTATTCCAGTCCGATTTTTCTTCCACAGGATACTTGAGAAATGGCAAACTGGACACTACTATTTGTACAAGAAGAGAACACTATAAACCACCGACAAGCTGCCTACAGGCGTATCGTAAAGCTATCGCATACAAGTGTTCGATATGAGAGGCACCAACTTACGCCGAATTCACCACAGCTACAACTGAAGGGAATCGAGGAGTCATCTGGCACTTATATGGCAACCGATGCCTGTAATTTCGTCAACAAATGCTTGAACAAACACAAGGCATACGACATACGAAACGAACAGTCCATCGTACCCCATGTCATCAATTGGGATCTTTTCCCCCTTCGTGTCGACGGCATTTGTCATCGTGAATCCCCACAGTAAGGACGCCACGACGATGTAAGCCGTATCAAGCGCAAGGAAGCGTCCAGGACAGATCCTTGAGCAAGCCGTAAGCTTTCCGCATGCCGTGTAAGGGAGCTGAAGGTACCTTCGCCCGAATCCAAATCCTCCAGTCAACGCAGGACTAGGTTCAGGATTATCCCCCATGAACCGGTCGGGATTGAACGTCTCTGGATCCTTGTACAGTTCCTCATCGTGCATAATGGCCCTTCGGCAAGAAACTCATCAACGTTCTGAAACTGGCGCAGAACTGGCTTGCACTCACCATACGTTCGGGAAAATGATCGAACCTGTACAAGAGCATTCACGCGCCGTACGGGCATGAAGAAAGCGAAAGGACACACCAGCAGGAATAAAGTAGCCGTTGTAGACATCATCCCCTTTACTGGCATGCGCTATCGCTAGGAGGAATTGGTCGGTACGCATCGCACCAACCGTCAAAGAGAACCTACCAAGCGGGGTAACAGGACGCCATCGGAAGGACTCCAGGATGAGGGCTTGGATGAACGGAAGCTGAGGTCTGTCATCGAAACCCGGAAGCCGCTGTCGGCCGACAACCGCGTCCAGTTCGGCCTGAGCGCGTAGCTGGACCTCTGGATGATTCACCATGGCCATTATTATCGTTAATATGAGCACGTATGACTACAGACATGTCAATCAATTTAACAAGGAACATTCCGAGTACTAACCGTATCAGCACCAGCTGTAGTCAAGATCCTTTATCAATGTTTTCTTCATATTATCAAGAGAGTGTGCATACCACCGAAAGCAACCGCAGCGGCATCCCTTATCGCATCCTCGTCGAAGTCGGCAGACTTTTCGGCGCTTCGAAGCTTGCCAAGACTGGTATCGACAAAAGAGGGCGGCGCAGTTCCGTTGTTCTATGCAGGACGTCACAGACTATTCCCGTCATGCGAAGAGACTACACGAACGATAGAATCGAGAACCTCTTCAAAAGGTTTATCACGCATGTCCGTGGAATCCTTCGCACTGGCTTCGGCGATCTTTTGAAAATCTGCAAAAGGAAACCACGCTGTCAAAGGCGTGAGTCGCGAAAGTCGGAGAAGAGCTGAGCGTGTAGGCAACATACATGGTACATACTTGAGGAAAGGCAAGAAGTCGACCAGAAAAGCTCCCGGAGTCATGGCAGTCACGATAGGTACTGCTGAACGATTGGCCAGCTGCACATACCAATCGTTCTTTTCCTTCGAATCATATCCGTAGGTGATTCGGAGGATCAGCGAGCTGGGGTGACTGAAATGCTCGTCACAAACAATATAACGCCTGCGAGAATTGCCCTTGACTCACTAGAAGACATGACTAATGAAATCCTCTGGAGACTGAAGTATCTTGCGTAGCATAATTACGGTTGCCCCCAGCTGGGCCGGATAATATGAAGCGAGGTGCCTGGCCTGAAAGTGCTGGTGGAAGAGCTTACGGCGACTTCTACAAGAATTGGTGAGTAACCGATCACACTTCTGAAAGTGCAGCGCCCACCTCCAAGTGTCTGCGTTTTGCATGAGCGCCATATTCCAGCCCCATCCCATCAACTCATCTGCCATGCGGAACCCTGACAGGACCATTAGCGTCACGCCGGCGTACACAAGACCCACGACACTTACCAGGTCTTGCGGAGTAATTGCTAGAACGCTTCTCCAACAGATCGCTTGCCGCTTTGAAGGAATTAAGAACGACGATTGGCTGCCCAAAGACTTTGAACGACATAACGTCGCCGAAGGTCGCTCCCCATTTCAGGTACGTCAGCCAAGTGTGGCGAGCAGGACGACCAAAAATCTTCCCAACGAGAGGGAGCCCTCGTGGGCCTGGGGGTAAAGGGAGCCTGGAACGATGGGTAGGAAGAGTCCCGCGTAATGCGAGGCCGACGAGCAGCAGTAGCAGGGCAAAAATGGCTGAGGATTCCATTTCAGAGACCAGGGCCAATGGGGCTCAATTTAAGTCTGGCGTAACCGAATAAATACACAGCGAGCCTTCCGATAAAACAAGATTTGCGTATCATAACATACGTGTCGGGAGCATACTTCATCTTGGTCTTTGCCACTCCGTCGCTCTTTAGACCGCTGCGACCATTGACTTGCGTACTCCAGGCTATGTCAAGTGATACTATGGGAGCAATTGGCACATCAAAGCAGGCAAAGGATCGCAGATTATTCGCAGGCCGAGTGGTGCGTTGCAGCGTGCTATCAGCAGGTGGTTTCGCCTCACGAACTTGGCATTTCGGGTACTCTTAGACAGACGCATATAATTAGTAGCTAGACAAACGATTGACCCAACTTGATAAGCTCACCTGCATGATTGACGAAATTAGAAGACAAATTTTCATGGGAGTTGCCACTCGTCGGTTCCACCATCGCCTAAATTGTGTTCGTGCCTCTTGGATAGACGACAGCGCGAGACGATCAGAACGAAACAGGAAAGTTCTCATGATATAAACTTAAAAGCACGCTTGACGAACAGAAAATGAGGTCGAAACTTCTACATTTGACAATCTTCTCCGTCCCCGAGTCTCGACATGGGAGACACCTAATATCAAATGCCCACGTTAGCCTTTCGTTTTCGCCAGACCGAATAGATTGCTCACGCGAGAAATCCGCAAAATTATCCTCTACGTACATTATTATAACGCGCAACCCCGAGAGCGTATGTAATGCCAAAGGGGATTACGTTCATGGCGAGATATCGGCCACGGTATATCCTGGGAAGGACATGACTGTCAGTTAGATATAGATGGGAGACTAAAGATTACAATCACCTTCGCCCAAGCCTCAGACGCGAACAGGCGCAGGTCGTATAATGCGCAAACCACTCAAAAGCCTTATTCATATTTAGCCCCAGTGGGTGAAACTACCGAGGAAGTGTTCAGGTCAGAGACGACTTGGAGGTAGGTTACTTTTCAAAGGCTGTCGGACCGAGTGACCGTAAGTCAGTCAAAGATAGCGTGATTGAGAAGCGCAGTTACCTTCAGGAAGAATAAATCTTCTTCGCATCCATGAGACAGTCATCAAAGAAATGAGCGGCGCCTAAAACGATTTCGTCCCGGTACACCTCACGGCATGACAGTTCCCTCTACGCGCTTGGAGGACGCGTCGCTATAGCATACACAGATAATACCTGCCTATGTTTCCTGGAGGGATCGTTCAGGACGATGGCGTCGACGCGTCCTGTTCGCCGCTGTTGTCGTTGGCAGCGAGAAAACGTTCAAGGGTGTCGTCGACGTGCAGCCCCTGCAAAGACTCATGACGGGGACTGTCAGAAGGACTTGTGTCGCGTCTCACGGGGATCCTGGGCGATGGGCTCGGCGGTCGTCATCCACGACGACGATGGTGGTGAGTGTAAGAGAACAAGGGGCGTGGGAATGAACTGCCCCTTTCGCGCACAAGAGCCTCAAGGCCTTAGGCAAAGGCATGCCGGCTCGTTCTGTTTCATTCATGTCTCCGAAGGCCTGGATATCGACGAATACACAGCTAAGAAACACGTTTATAGTGCACTTAATTCTTACGCGCTCACTCTGACAGTGACACGCCCCCTTCCACAACTCAGCTCGGCGCTTCGACTTGTAAACAGAACCGACAATGATTTAGGAACGCTGGCTCATCTTTTGATTCGTCTCTTTGTCTGGTTTACAGGATCCAATTGGCTTCCCAGGCCTTAGTACGCAGCTCCGACAGAACAAGCCAGCTCGACGTCAATTGTTCCCAATTCGGTTCAAAGCCTTTTTTGACGCACTTGCGACATCAGACGCCGTGGCCTCGAGGCGAATATCTCCATTGAAATGAAGACCCCAAAAAATAATAGCAGCTCCGTTTAGCAGTCCGTATCTTCTTATGTATGGATCGCAATTCACTGCAGCTTCACCCACGCTCTTATTGTCAAGCTTCATTTTATTCCGTTATCGATTCATCTATTGTTCCCCACAAGTGACAATAACATCATTATTTCTTTGATGATGTCCCCGACACCACGGATTCATTCGACAGCCTCTCCGCACCTTGGACCTCATTCTCGGAGAGCTTCCATTCCAATCAGGAACACCTGGGCTTGGCTTCTTCAAGAGTCAACCCTAGCCTCGACACGCGCACGTCACAGCCTCCGGAACAGTCCAGCATTACTACTTCAGGCTAACAGATCGCCGGCGCCACAGTTCCTTCTTGTTGTTCTCTCCCACCGCGGCATATCCAACTGGCGCTATTAGGCGCTCGACTGTCTAGGCATGTCAAGGCGATACTTGCTTGTCTCACCCCGGAAACCCCGTTGGATGAGGATTCTCTGAACATGGAGTTGTCCAGAATAGGCCGCGCTGTTGTTCTGTATGATTCATTGTGGTGACGCACCACGATGCGTATCTGCCGGGGCTTCCGTCATCTCTGGAGGCTTGATTGTGCCTTCTCCTTTGCTTCTAGCGCTGCTTGTTGTAGCAACCAATGCAAGGGTGCATATCGGTGGACGTATCTGGTCGGCTTACCGTCCTCAGGGAAAACTCGAGCGAGTTTTATTTCCGTTTATGTGAGTTCTCCGTGCTGGCTTGTGAGCGAAACTAATATGTTCCTTCCCAGATCGTAGACGATGAATCGGATTTCAAGAAAGACCGACTCGTCCTCTCTTTTCGTATTCTCTGATGCAATCGATTGTTGTAGTGCTTGAGTCATACATAACGGACTTAGCTAAGTTGGCTTCAATCTCTACAGCTTTCCCTCCGAGTAGGCGCGTTGACATTTCACCCTGG
>QLPD01000434.1:0-31516 GCA_003314085.1 Hymenopellis raphanipes
CGACAATCGTCGCATCCTAGGCGGTCGTGGTAGTAAGAGAAAGAGAATAAAATGACCGCTTACGCGTCGTTTCGGATCTTGGCCCGAATGGCCGAATCACGTGAACTCGCCTAATGGGGAAGGAACGGTCGGTCGGTCGACGCCTGGAGCTCTAAAAATATTTTTATACCATATATAGGTTGACAAAATCCCGCCACCCCCTTGGGTAGGGTGGTGAAACAGTGGTGGTGAGGATGGTGAAGCAGTGGTGGTGAGGGTGGTGAAGCAGCAGTGGTGATGGGCGGGAGTCATGGTGATGATGGAGCAGAAGGAGGTGGTGATAGTAGAAGGTGGAGAAGGTGAAGGTGTCCGTCGTCGTCCTCAACGCGTTGAACGCATTGAACGCGTCATCGCAGCGTCGTCTTCCTTAAGTCGTCCGAGTCCTTGTCTGGGTCGTCCTCTGCTGTGTCACAAAGACGGCAGCAGCAGGCTTAGCACACAGCCAAAGCCAAAGACGCACCCCACAGGCTGTCTGACAATCGTCAGAGCAGCAGGAGCGACAATCGCCGCATCCTGGGTGGTCGTGGTGGTGGGAGGAAGTAAGAGAGACGACCCGATCAGACGCTTACGCGTCCTTTCGGATCTCGGCCCGATTCGCCGAATCTGGCGAAATAGTCGCGTATGGCTCGTTTGAGCGACGCAAGGGTCCGTTTAACTAGGTAAAATTTTGTAAATTCATCTTAAATATAACTCTAAATATTTGCGAGTCATCACATGATGACTCGCGCCCCGGAAACTGATACTCGCACTCATACTCGGACTCGTCACCATGTGACTCGCGAGTCCCACGAGTGCGAACTCCGAGGTGCCCGAGGCGAGTCGAGTCCTGGCAAGACTCGCGGACTCGCGGACTCGTTGAGGTCTCTACTACATCCAAGTGCATCCAGCTCATTTGGGTGCATTTAAATCAGGAAAACAAATGTATAGGTTTTAAATGGCAGCAGGATTGAATGTGCTTTGTTAGAGGAGAAGCGGAGTGCCAGGACCCCGCCCCAAAGCAGCCGCCTGGGCGCCCTGCCAGCATTTTAGCCGACCATGGGAATATAACGGAGATTGCCAGTCATTTACGGGTGGACCGCTTTTGGACGGTTCCAAGGACGGTTCTGCACCCTGGATTAAAAAATAAATAGTATATAAATGTAGTAGGGCTAGAGTATGCTGGCAGTGCTAGGGTTACACTAGGGTTACTTCACGAGGACTGCTTATAAGCACTATATTTGACATTGTGCTTAGTGTTTATAAGCAGTGCATGAAGGGGTAATATTACAGCCAGGCCTGTACCGGTTCAGGGATAGGATCTGGACCGGAGGCGGACGCTTGCTGTCCAGCGGAAGCGAGGCGGTCATAGAGTGCTGCCCATGCTGCCTCCTCAACAGCGCGCTTACGCTCAGCTTCTTGCTCAGCTTGTTGCGCTGCTGCATCTGGATCGGGTGGAGGAGATTTGTGATGATGCTCCTTTCGAGCATTAATGATTTGCTCGACCTGGTCGACATAGTCAGCCAGTTCTCCAGCGGAGGCGCCGGTCTCATGAGCGCGTTCCAAGAAGACTTCGGGGGTGGCGATAGTGCCATCCGCAAAGTCGGAGACCAGCTGCTGGAGCTGTTCCGCACGACGGCGAACGTCCTCACAGGCGTTCATATCATCGTCGTCGGGAACAACATAGGAAGGAGCACCGGATGGAGAATGGGATTTGGGATTGAAATCGAGTTCGTCAGACGAGCCCGACTCGGATGACATAGTCCGCTTCCTGATTCAGGAACGTTCTCAGCAGATGTGCACCTAAGGCTGTTTGCGCAGGCTCCTCGCCCTCTTGCTGCCTTTTGGCTAGTCTAGCCCTCAAAGAAGGAATGCCTGCCCGAAGCGAAACACCCTCGCTAGGAGAACCAGAGAGTCACCAGAATAAGACACCGACCGGTCCTTGACCAAGCCTATCGAACACCCAAAGAGCAAGCTTGTTACAGCGCACTCAGAGAGCGAACTCGTCGTTCAATCAGCGCCCTGATTTACACTCCTTGGCAGGAGTCAGGCACACGCTGTACAACCAGGTGTTGAATCTGGTCGCAAGCACGGGTTGAGCTGTACCACTGATTGACGATGACAAGGAAGTACTGGGAGGATGGCCGACCCTGGCAGGTATAGCACGCTGAGCGGACAAATGAGATCGATAGAGCGGTAGGACACCGCTTGGGAGAGGAATGTGTGGTTAAACCACAGGAAAAGGACGCAAAAAAGCGAAGCTAACTGTGACCAGATAACACAGGTTAGCAGAGATGGGAGTGAGACAGTGCAGAGAGCACACCTGTGACCAGATAGCCCACAGAGACATTCTTGATAAGGAGTCCTTGAAAAGGAATGGGTATCTGGGCACAGAAGCCATCAGAATTGAATGGCTGGATATGAGACATAAGCACATACTGGGAGCAGGGGCAGGATTTGCAAGTTTGGGGTGTAGCAAATGGTGGCAATAGGCTCCTAGTGGGTCTATCCATCAGCCCTGAGCAGGAGGACTGAGTAGAGAGAGTAGTGCTTGCCTGGGAGAGCACAAGTGTGCAATTCCCACAAATTGGGCACTTTGGGCCTGTCTGGACTGGTTTTGGGCTGGCTAAGGGGCTTCAGACAGTGCTCTAGAGGGGTGTGGCATCAGTCCTGAGCAAGAGGACTGGAAGGATAATAATCTGCTTGCCTCAGAGAGAAGATGATGGTAAAAGGCAAAGGAGCAGAGTATTAGTCATCAAGCTTACACATCCTAGAGCACCCTGAGAGTGGCCTTTGTTGCTACTGCAACACCAAACACAGGCTAGGTAAGTGTAGGTCAATGACTGGAAGGGAGGTAGGCTGCAGTAGAAGCAGCAGGGAGTGAGCCTTTGATCAAAAAAAGGCAATTCTTTGACCAGATGACGGTTTGACTCGGTTTGACTCAGATAAGGCTAGCTGATTTAACTTCCTTATGCAGGAAGGTGGGAGAAGGATGGAGGAGAGGTGTGGGGTGTGCAGAGGTCTCTGAAAACGCTCTCTACCCCCAGAATCCGCGTTTACATCGAACCATTTACTCACACTCTACCGTTCAAGCCTTCCGGACCGGTGTTGTTGACGGCTCTTATCAACATCAGGAAACGCCTTATAAACTTAGATCACCTTAGGGCAAGGTTTATATTCCAGATTCTTCAAAGCAGCAGAAGGCATTTAAAGATAACTTAAGTCGCCACAGGTTTATGTTATTTATATCATTACTTTAAGTTAACTTCTGATGCTTTGAAGTTAACTGAAAGAATTGCCTTAAACTTAGGGTAACTTATAGAGACTTAGGTCAACCTGAGTGCCTTTAGATGCTTTGAAGAATCTGCAATATAAACCTTGCCCTAAGTTGATCTAAGTTTATATGATGTTTCCTGATGAATCGCACTTCCGTTCATCTTGTGGGCCTAGACTTTGAGTCTTACGTAGTGCGTTCTTTTGCTTTCGACATCACCATAAAAATCACTGAGTTCCAGTTCAAGGAGCAAAACGTTCGCAAAGTTACTACCCTTGACTGTCGGACAGTTCACAACTCGTTGATCGACTGTCATTCGGACATATGGACGCGCTTTCCCGCTGTCGCTGCTATTCGTCATCATTTGGCTGATGTCAGAAAGGCGAAAAAGACCCTTCTATTTGCCACGGATCGTGACTTTGAAAAGTATCGCCCGCACTTTGACTCGCTCATATTGGAATTCGAACACACAACTGGAAAACCGACGGAGAACACTTTGGTGGACATTCATGTCTCCGCGGTTCCCTTATGGGACCTGCATGCTGAGGTTGGAAAGCTGCTTCTGTCTGAGTTTCGACTTGGAGAGTGGCTCGTGACCTTTTTATGTCTCATTCCTATCTATATTGCTGTTACCCGCGAGAATCGCTTCTTGCCATTGAAGGACGGTGTCATCTCGCCGGCATGGGAGAAGACTCTCCTCGGGGCTGAAGTTGGCAAGATTGTTGACAGCCTGACTTTGGGTTGGTACGAGTCCATCTTCCAGTCATATATGGCGCAAAAGGCATGTCCAGATCTTAGAGGAATTTGAGGTCTCGCTGATTTATATGCTTAGCCCGTCAAGGTCGTATCGTCCATGGGTAAATCACTTGATCATTGCATAGCCTGGTGTTCTGACATAGGAGCTCTAGGCGAACAGTCCGTCGGAAAGAGCTACAGCCTAAACCATCTGGTTGACTCGTCGTTCGCAGGCAGCGCCATGTGCACAACAGGTACCCTTCGTTTCATTTGTTTGCATGTCTGACCAGGTTCAGAGGGAGTGTAGCTATCGTGTACGCCGACGGAGGATGCATTAGTCGTCGCCTTGGACTTCGAGGGTAAGCGGCTGGCAGTCTTGACAAGGAACTCATCAGGGCTGACATTCGAACAGGTGTTCACAGTATCGAGCGATCGGCGCAAGAAGACACTTTGCTTGTTCTCTTTAATACCGCCATATCCAATCTCGTGAGATTCCATGCTTGAATTCACCAATATGTCTTAACTTGAATGCAGGTCCTCTTCAGAAATAATTTTGCGCTCTCTAGGAACATAACCGGCTTATTCCAGTCCTTCCAATCTTTGTCAACCATGCTTGATCCTGCTGCCAATCCAACCCTCTTCCAATCAACGCTTGTCATCATCATCAAGGTCGGAGTAATTCCAGTGCAAACACTTTGTATCTGCTATTGACGTTTGTATACGTAGGATGTGGTCGATTCCGATAAAAATGAGATTGTCAAAGAGTACGCAACCTCATTACTAACCGGGATTTCGTTCTCATACTGTTTATTCAGGTTCTCGCTCAAGTTTCAGGCATGTCTTCCTCTTCGCTCGTTCTGGCCTTGTAATTGACATCTGACTAGAAAATCATCCAAGAAGAACAGGATTCGAACTTCATTTCTCGACTGCATGCCGGACGTCTTAACATCATCCCATGGCCCGTTATAGAGTTGAAGAATTTCTATACCTTGTTCCACGCTCTCCGGAAGCGACTTGACCAGCAAACAGTTACACATCCCGCTGTTGGACAGTTCCTGCTCACCCTCAAGACCCTCATGGCGAAGTTGAAGGTCAGCATCCTCCTGCTGTTTTGCGGCAAATATATTCTTATTTTGACACAGGCTAACGATTGGGGCTCAATCTCCCGTGAGAGCTTTCTTGATGCGAATAAGTGATATGTTTAATAATTTCTACAGAGACACTGGTTGCCCATCACGCTCAACAACTCACAAATTTACTCCTGGTGGCTATAATGTATGGTCTTGCAGAGATAGAATCTCAGGAAGAGCCGCTCAAGGTTAGGACCATGTCCTAGTGACAGTTGTGGATCTGAATGTGATGCATAGAATTTCGACACAGATGAACTCATACAACCTGATACGGAAGCAAATATCGTCTTATGGCTGGACACTCTGTCTTCGCGTGCGAATAGGGATAAATTACTCTCCAACCTTTCTCGTTCCTGGCAAGGGTTTTTCATGCGCGCCAAATGTACGAGCTCGAGTGGTTCGCCGGATTATCTCAATATCTGCACGGCCTCGTCGATGCTAGAATTGACCTTGTCCGTCAATGGATCGAGGTCAATCTTTTGCACTTCTCTGCCAGCCACGCAAGTATCTCAGACTTGGGGCGCGAATTCGAGAAGTTACAAGTTGATCTGAAGTCTGGTGTAGAACTCTGTTACATGAAATGTGCTTCGTGCAATTTACTATGTATGGGGAATCGACGACATGATCCTGATCCAGCATGACTGTCAGACATCTCATGTCTGCCCCCAGGCTTGTGAAAATGTCGACGAACATGAGGGAGAAACAAAGGCCTGTGGTTATCCGTACGTTCACCCTTTAAACAAGTTGCCAAGCATACTGATTTACTTTCGCCAGAGCGGAACATAGCGATATGCATATATAAGCATGTTGCGCCTTGGTTCTTTGCGTGAATTTGACCTGTTCACCAATAGATGCGCGGTAGACATTCATCTCTGCGGACAGCCATGTGGACTGAAGGGTCGTCCTGGATGTTTGGGAGAGTGTACACAGGTTTCAGGATACAAGGGCAACCATTTGTGTGATTCTAAAAATCATGCCTGTGGTCAGGTAGGTCTTGATGTACTTATCTAGTCTCGGTGATTGTCTGATACGTGTCAATTAGCCTTGCAGTCTTCAGAACGTGAAGCTACCCAATGGCACAAGGTATATGTGCAAGAACACATGCTCGATTTCAAGGTATGTTTCTTCGTGGCGCAGTCGCATTCAGACATGTTCTCAGAAGTCTTTCTCAAGTGATGAGGATCACAAGACCCATGTATGCGAAAATCGGATGTGTCCGATACCATGCGAGCTTTGCAAACGGCTTTGTGCTTCCGATGATCATTTGCACGCGCAGAGTCCTGGCGCCATTCATCTGTGCGGGTGAGTTCAGACCCCTGCATGCTTGAGCTGGTATTGACATGACACGACGGTGATGCAGTCAAGAGCACTCCTGTATGGCGTTATGCTCATCTCCTGGAAGCTGTGATATTGAGACGGCGCCACAGTCCATCAAGGCGACTTTCACGGGACGCTATGAAACGTTTGAGTATACCAAGGTTGACGTTTTCGTTGTGCTCCCGAAGTTCTTACTGATAGTTTATTCCATAGTACTCTCAGGGTGCATGTTCTAATGTCGAGAAAAGTCCTCTTGTACTCACGGATGGTTTTAGTGGCAAAGAGGCTGAAGTGCGCCATTATGATTCCTTCTGGAGAGCGACGTCATCCTGGCCTGCACGTTCATACGACGGATCCCACCTGTGTACATTTCTGTGAAGAGAGGTATGCATTGAGCTCTTCTTCGAGGTTGTCATACTTAGCTAGGGTCAAGCTGCGACAACTGTGGATATTTCTGTACCCTGCCACTCAGTGCGACCATTCGTGGCTACCAATGACACTATCTCATCTTTCATTTCAGGGCACCCACAACAGTTTCATGAGACTAGTCACGGATCGATGTCCAAGGCGCGATGGGCCATCGACGGCCCCGCTGGTACAACACTGGAGGTTGATGGTCACAAGTATGGATCCGAAGACGATGGCGCACCAATGATGTGCAATCTCGTTTGTACTAATCTGGGCCGGCATATTCACTTGGATTATTGCCGAACTAATGATGGTCGCTGCGCAGGAACCGAGGTCTGTCATGTCGAGGGAAAGTCCGATTTAATCCCAATCCTGACCGGCCTAAAGACTGGATCTCTCATTCGCTGTTCTGGAGATGCTCAGGTGCGATAATTTTTGTTCTCTCCCAAGTTGTCTCATAGTCAAATTTGTTTCCAGGCTTCAAAGGTGACGAGTACATATGACCATATTGAACAGTTTACCGAAGATCACACAGATCCTTACTCTCGCGATGATCAGACAAACTTTGCCAAGTGGTTAGTCGAACTCAGCATGAGTGGCGAGCATCTACTAACTCTATTTAGTGACGCTATGTGTCCAGGTACCATACCGCCGGCCTATACTTTTAGTTCACACAGAGTTAGGCCAAAACGGACCCTAAGGGGCCTCATCAATTCAGCGTATCGTAAAGTGCCTTACAGTACATGGAATGTAGATAATACATGAAATGTAATTACTGTGGGAGAGGTGGGTGGGGACGCAAAAAAGCGAAGCTAACTGTGACCAGATAACACAGGTTAGCAGAGATGGGAGTGAGATAGTGCAGAGAGCACACTTGTGACCAGATAGCCCACAGAGATGTCCTTGATAAGGAGTCCTTGAAAAGGAATGGGTATCTGGGCACAGAAGCCATCAAAATTGAATGGCTAGATATGAGACATAAGCACATACTGGGAGCAGGGGCAGGATTTGCGAGTTTGGGGTATAGCAAATGGTGGCAATAGGCTCCTAGTGGGTCTATCCATCAGCCCTGAGCAGGAGGACTGAGTAGAGAGAGTAGTGCTTGCCTGGGAGAGCAAAAGTGTGCAATTCCCACAAATTGGGCACTTTGGGCCTGTCTGGACTGGTTTTGAGCTGGCTAAGGGGCTTCAGACAGTGCTCTAGAGGGGTGTGGCATCAGTCCTGAGCAAGAGGACTGGAGGGATAATAATCTGCTTGCCTCAGGGAGAAGATGATGGTAAAAGGCAAAGGAGCAGAGTATTAGTCATCAGGATTACACATCCTAGAGCACCCTGGGAGTGGCCTCTGTTGCTATTGCAACACCAAACACAGGCTAGGTAAGTGTAGGCCAATGACTGGAAGGGAGGTAGGCTGCAGTGGAAGCAGCAGGGAGTGAGTCTTTGATCAAATAAGGCAATTCTTTGACTAGATGACGGTTTGACTCAGTTTGACTCAAATAAAGCTGGCTGATTTAACTTTCTTGTGCAGGAAGGTGGGAGAAGGATGGAGGAGAGGTGTGGGGCGTGCAGAGGCCTCTGAAAACGCTCCCTACCCCCGAATTCGTATTTACATCGATCATCTTCTCGTAATGTCGCTAAAGACTTGACAGACAAAGCCGGCCCAAATACTCAAGCTCAGCCATCGCATTGTATCTTACCCTTGTTCCACGCCCCAGAGACGTTGGACCGCAATGTCGGGCTTGGTTATCACTCGCACGATGGATACGTTTTCCCTTGCAAGAATCCAGCTGTTCTTTGGCAAGCTTTCCATGTGTAAGTCTCGATTTATCATGTCGTTCTTAGACTGATGCCTTCTAGCATCTTCGTTATCGACAGGCACGTATAATGACAGAAGATTGCCAGTATTCAACTTAGAATTTTATACATAGGTCTGGCTCGATGGGATATTCTGATCGCTTGCTGCTTCCCAACACCCCGGTCACGGCGCAAATTCAAAGAGTGGCGAACAATCGACTGGGTGCTGTGTTCTCCGCACTGTACAGCTTTTGGACTTCGAGGCATGCTGCTGTTACCGGTTAAGCTCAAGGAGCACCCACAAACCGGAGAGATGCTTACAGTGTTATCCTCTTTGACCATGCGGTGAGCACAGTACTTGCAAATGATTTTACAAGCACGCCGGAAGATCTTCTCAATGCTGTCCTACGTTACGGGATGGGGGGCGGTACCGACTTTGGATTAGCTCTTGATGCGGCGAAGGTCGTGATGCGTTAGCATTGGAGCACAGAGCGGTACTGTTTCACTTTGGTTATCGGTTGTGGCCAACCCGACTAAGGCACTTTGACAGTACGCCAGTTGTGATTTTCCTGTCTGACGGAGAATGCTCTTTTCCCGATGCGAAGGTGCAGGATTTATGTCGCGCATCAATCACGTTGGGGTAGGTCTTCTTCTGTACTCGACGAGCCAAGTCTAATTCTTGTGTAGGAAACCGTTGTCTTTACACACCGTTTCCTTTGGAACAGGTCCGGACGTTCTACGGCGCATGGCTCGCCTCGCACTGGACATTCAAGCCGGTGCGCCTGTTGATCCTAATGCGCCGGTTGGGTCTCGTATCGATTCTTCATTCTCCGAAGCTCTGGATAGTGTAAGTGCTGCATTGAGAGCAGTGATGGATTATTGATTACGATTGGCTGTAGGTTCGACTGGCTACTACATTTTTGAGCATTGCTGAATCACTGCGAAGGCCAAGAGGTGCCCTCATGCAAGGGTGATTGAGCGGAATTGAAGGCAACTGTACTCATCTATAGAAAATGTTTCCCTGTACTCGCGAATGACAGAGACTTGAACTTGTGATCTGCAATGCCGTGCTATTCTTGGTGGTTGGGCTCGATGTAACGATGGTCGTGGACTCGTGGTTTCAGTTCGAATGACGATAAGCGAAGAATGATGAGTAGAGCTGGGACCCCTTCAGTGTTATGCTGATTCCGATGCGAGTCACCGGAGACTGGAAGCTCTTCATCGAGGTACCCAAGTTGCACGATTAAGTACTACTATCAGACTACGCCTACGAAACCATGCCGAGGGCTCGGGCTACTCGTACCCGTACCACCGTGCACTAATCGACGAAGTCGTCGTGCGGCACCCCTCACCCTCTGGCGGAGGCTGAATGGTAGGCTTGACAAACTACTCTCAAATTCGCAGCAAGCTCTCTGCATTCAGGCTGATCAGTACAAGCTTACGCCTTCTGGACTGATGGTGTAACAGAACAGCAACCTCAGGCGGCTGATCTAGCCTAACGGTTCATCAGGAAAAGTGGTCTGCCACTCTGGTTCACCACAGTCAACCTAGGGAACTATGGTTAACCTAGGGACAGAAAGTTCCTTAAGTAGTTAAGTTAACTCAAGACACAGTTCACCTCTGACCCCATACTCAAGTTAACTTCACGTCAACTTCAGATGTCTTAAATTGCCTAAACTCATCCTAGATACAGCTTAGGTCACCTTATAGTCAACTACAATTATCTTAAACTATTGTTGAAATAATTGTAGTCAGTCCCAGGCAATGATAACTAAACCAGAACCAGGAAAGCTGTTGCACAGTAAAGCTCATCACAAGAGAATATCATAATATGAATGATAGCTAACTAATGCCTAACATATAACTAGTAGCCAGCCTCATGCACACGCATACTTACCCTACCAATTATTATCATCTTTGCTGCCGCTCATCACCCTCGATGCAGCCTCCTCGTTTAGGTTATCGCCCTCGAGGCGGCCTCCTTATGAGTTTGACATCCTTGCTTGAATCATCGACGATGACGGTGTCCTCATCTCAGTCATCGCCCTCACCCAACCTCAGCATGATGGTCGGTATCGTCCTTGGCATCGTGTTCGCATCATCCTTGCTATGGTATCCAGTGTCGCCCTCGAGAAGAAGTCCCTGCCTTAATTATCCGAAGTCGCGTTGACTCCTTCGCCGCAAGTGTAGATCCATTTGTAAGCATTGAGGGTGGTGAGCAGTTGAAATAGACTGCCGAGCAATGAGAACACATAGAACTGAGAAGAGAGAGAACTGACATTGTCCAATGCAGTAGCAGAAAATGAGTAGAGGAAGGTATGTCGATAGGCTAACATCTACATGCAAAGAGGTATCAGATTCATAAGAAGGAGAAGAAAATGACATACAGATACCAAGGATGCGATGGTGCAGAGCGTGGTGATGAGGCCAGTGTGAATGCAATATATGATGTAACAGTGATTAGGCTCCACACTGTTAAAGAAAGGAGCGTCATCCTTCACGAGTTCACAAAATGCAGCCTTGATTGGGCTAGAAGGTGTTAGCAGCTTTGTGGTGGTGGTATGGGGAGAAGAGTAGAAAACTTGTTGTATTTACTACAGTACAAAATATGAGGCTTATATACCTATACAAATGTTCTAGTACATTCTAAATGTAAACTAAAGGTGCCCATAGGAAAAGGTAAGAGAACCTTCGAGAATAGACGCGAGAGTACGCGTCCTTGTGGCGATGACTAAAGGTCCCGGATCATACCCGGGGTCAAGTAGTCGGCTTGTATCTCCAACACTCCCCCTCAAGCCGACATCTATCCAATTGAGGAATTCGAGTACTGAATGCTTCGCGCTCTTCGCGTCGTTGGCTATGTCCGGTGTGCTCTGAGTTGTTGCAGATTGGGTTGTGATCGGATCGCCTAATCCGTTTATCGATCCTTTTCCTTCTTTCCTTTTGACGCCCATGAGCTCTGGCGTTGCTCTCCCGTTCTTTGGCTTTTTCGTGCGGCAAGTATCCAAATCCGCACTGCCCATACTCCGAAATTCTGGATTCCTCTGCTCTGTTTCCACCTTGGACCACCTCGTAGGGCGTATGTCCTCCAATCGCCCTGGATAATGTCTGGTTTTTCGACTGTATGGCGTGTTTCAACGCTTCGTCCAACGGGATCTTCGGAAACTCTGCAGTATGGTACATTTGTTGGCCTTCTTCGAGGAGGATATGATTGAGTCTCTCGGCGACTCCGTTGTGTCCGGGGTTATCGTGGTCGGTGACTTGGCGTCGTATACCCTTGTCGGGTAGGTAGCTCGCGACTGCGCGATCTGTAGACTCGTGGCCGTCGTTTGAATACACTGCTTTGATCTGCATCTCCCGTTCCTTCCTCCGGCGTGCCTCAAGATCGTTGAATGCCGGTAACATTTCGTCCTTGGAGTGCAGTGGTGTGGCTACGGAGTAGCGCGACGCGTCATCCGTGAATGTGACGCGATGCTTCTGATGACTGACTGTTTCAGCTGCAGGTGGTCCCAACGCATCGCCCAGATGTCCTACTCCCCCTGACGCGTCGCTCTCCTTGAGGCCTGGTCGTGCCTTCTGTGTCATCCTTCCATGCAGGCATGACTCGTATTTCTCCTTCGAGGTATGTTCTTCGTCTCCCAACTCTATTCCCTCGATAAGCTGATCCTTGTCTGTTCCATCAGACTTCTTCTTCTCAGCTGTTATGGTTCCTCGCGGCTCAATAGCCACATAATCCGTTAATCGTTCGCACGACGGCGTCCCATGCTGTGTCGCGCCTAAGTCGATGATATCGTCATCCTTCTCGCTGTGTGATTCAGCGGCGGCGGCTTCAGCGATTTCTACAGAGGTAAGAGATATGATTTCGCCAACGAACTCCTCCGCCCTGACAACTTCTGGCTCGTCATCAGGTTCTTTTTCATCATCATCAGCTTCAACGTCGCTGTGACTGCCTTCTTCCTCGCCGTCGCTGTAATCCTGGAGGTCTGGCGGATCCGGGAAGACATGGCTGTCGTCTTCCTCATCGATATCTCCGTCCTCGCTGTCACTGACGTCCTGGAGCGATGGCAGGTCCGCGAAGAAGTCATCTTCCTCCTCCTCTGCCAAATCAAACTCCACCTCGTCATCTGCGAGCCATGCGGCGTCGAATTCCTTTTCGACCCGTGATGTGTTCGCCCTTCCGTTGTTCCACGGACCTTGCCCTTCCTTCCCTCCTCCTTTAGCCCAGCAGTCCTTCTTCATGTGCCCCCTCTTGTGGCAATTATAACACTCCACCGACTTCCCTGGCTTCCTGCCGCTGTTCTCACCATAGAACGCGGCTTCCTTCTCACCCGTTCCTGCAGACCTGACCTTCCGCCGGTCCGCCTCATCACTGATGCCCTGCAGCACCATATCCGGGTCGAGTGCCTTGCCAAGGAGCGTGGCTGCGCCCATAAGCGCCGATAAATATGTTTCGAAAGATGCCGGGAGGGATCCAAGGACTATGGCGACGAAATTATCGTCACCCGGATCTGCTCCCATCGCGATAAGGTCCTCGCGTAGGGACTGTAGCTTCGTGAGGTGAGCCTTTACATCTACTCCCTCTGCGCACCGCTCATCCTGGAGCTTGCGCCGTAGGTCAACCGTGACCATCTTCGACTTCTTCTGATATTCCGACATCACCTTCTCCCACATCCCCTTCGCTGTCTTTTCGCCTTTCACCCTCAAGAATAACGAGTCCGGTATGCATGATGCGATCCCCTGCTTTATAACAGCCTGCTCGGACTTCCAAATCCGGCGCTTCTGCAGGTACTCTTTTGTCGCTGCCTTCTCCGCATCTGTGATGTTTGATGCATCAGCCACAGTCGGCGGCACCGGTTCGTTGGGAGTTCCACCAATAGATTCTTCCTCGAGATGCTCGCTCAGACCAGCGGCATCAATTGCGAATAGGAACCGGTCCCGAAAGAAGATCCAGTTCGTGCCGTCAGCCTTGCATTGCGGGAGCTTGATGAAGTACTCCCCGAGTTTGGCAGTGGATGAGAGCGTGTTGGTGGACATGGTGAGGGGGTTTGTCCAGGGGTTTAAGCGATAGTGGGTTTGAGTATCTGGGGCTTCAGTTATGGCCGAGGCCCATAACCTGTTAGCAGCTTTGTGGTGGTGGTATGGGGAGAAGAGTAGAAAACTTGTTGTATTTACTACAGTACAAAATATGAGGCTTATATACCTATACAAATGTTCTAGTACATTCTAAATGTAAACTAAAGGTGCCCATAGGAAAAGGTAAGAGAACCTTCGAGAATAGACGCGAGAGTACGCGTCCTTGTGGCGATGACTAAAGGTCCCGGATCATACCTGGGGTCAAGTAGTCGGCTTGTATCTCCAACAGAAGGCGGGGTATTCAGCGTCGTGTTCAGCATCATCCTTGACAGGCATTCGACATCGTCCTTAACGTAGTACTGGACAGCATCCTGACTCCATACTGTGTCGTTCAGCGTCATGGCAAAGTTTGTGGTGTCATCGTCATGATTAATGGAGGGGCGTCATCATGGTTGAAGGAGCGGCTTCGTTATAGTTGAGGGAGCGGTGGTGTCGCGGTTAGGGAGTGGTGGTGTCGCGGTTAGGGAGTGGTGGTGTCGCGGTTAGGGAGTGGTGGTATCGCGGTTAGGGTGGTGTCGCGGTTAGGGAGTGGTGGTGTCGTGGTTGAGGGAGCGGCGTCGTCGTCACACTGGTGGTTATAGGAAGATACGGTTAGCGGTCGCAATGAGAGAGAAAAGAAGAGCACATTCACAGGGATTTTCTGCTAGTATCTAGTGCAAGATGGTGGTAAAAGGAAAGGGTGGATGGCCAGACTTGAATGGCCACGATCGACAAAAACCAACATGCACGTGACGTCTACGTGGCCTCCTGGTGGTTCTGGCGGTTGGCAGGTGTCGTGTCGGGGAGGCATACTTGAATAAAAATTGTGAGGCGATCTGAGAAAAAACAAGGGGTAGAAAAGAACAGACACAAAGCTGACAGCTGGCCTACAAAGCCCTGCTCAAGGTCGGCGCATCCTCTGTGTCCTTCTCATGTGGCAGACGAGGAGTGCTACGTGTCCGAGGCAGCGTCGCCGTCCTCGATGGTCTGCTATCTTTGCCCGATGTCCCCACAGTTGATATCGCCGATGCGTTCGACAGCGTTCTCCTCGATGTCTGATTGCCATTGAGGTTGTCAGACGACGAGCGGCCATTCAGAGACCTCGTGAATGATTTGCGCGAGCTTGTGGAGCTCCTGGACGACTTTGTTGGCGGCTGGAGAGTGGAGGTCGATGCTGCTGCCGAGCTTGAAGCATCGAAATAAGGTGAACTGGGCGTAGAAGGCGAGAATGGCCCTTCTTCACACCGCCGGCAAAACCCACCGTGGTTACTTTTCAACCACGTCCGTCGTGGTTGTTACCGTGGTTGGACACGTTTTGGGAGCGTGTTGATGACACTCGTGGCTTCATGCCGCAGTGCTGAGATGGAATTTTCACAGCGGTGCCGCCGACGGCACACACTGGGACGCTCCTGCCATTTGCCGGAGAGCCGATGTAGGCCGCGGCGGCAAGTGGTGAGACACGACCCTTCAGCAGGTCTGCAACCACGGTACGTACCACGGTGCAACCACGGTACGTACCACGGTGCAACCACGGTACGTACCACGGTGCAACCACGTCGGACGTGGTCGGGCTTCAACCACGTTGGGTTTTGCCCCCGGTGTCAGGAACGTCACTGAGGCTGCGAACTGAGCTCATATCGTCGTTGACCTCGCCGTTCCCAGCGAGGAAGATGGAAGGCGGAGAATGGCGCGTACTCATTAAATTGTTAGAAAGGAGTTGGCTCCCACGTGCCACATAAATAATCCCATTTTCTTTCAATTTTTCCCGCTTTTTTAAATTTGAAAAGGAAATACATTGTAACCGCGTAGGTGGCGTAAAATAATGAGAACATTGAAAGCAAAGTACGAGTCTCACAGAGACCCCATTCTCGAACACCCGTTCACCGGCTATCAAGAGGACACACACCCACTCGCGATCCTCCCAACAACGTTCCCTTCTGCCGTCCATCGACGTGGTAGACTGCTGGTATACTCTAGTATTGCAATACGATTCCGAGCGCGAGTCGCGAGTCAGGTCCCTTGGCACTAATTGCGTTTACGGTCCTGAAGGAACGATCGCGAGGGCACCCTGAGAATCATCATCATCATGCAGTGTACAATGGGTTGGAGGCTCAAAGGAGCACCACTATTTGCATGACCGTGAATACCGTGGACCGCGATTCGTGAACATCCAAGCAGTCGATGTCATGATTCAACAGCTCCATCCAAGACCATTGTGCTTTTGAAGCCTATTCGGTCGTCGACGCCCTCAACAACATGCTAAACTTCATTAGTGGCAAAAATAGTGCTATGGAGACGATTGATGTACCGTATGTCTGGCGTCAGCACTTAGATCTTGGAGCGCATATTCGTTCTCCGAACTAGATGGTAAATCGACACAGATCCGGTTGTTGGGAAGGTAGTCGGCACTTGCTGGGGTTATCGCAAACGAGGTGGAAACCATACTCCTTGGTCGTCGTCCTCCGGACGTCAAGACCCTGTTGTTCAACTAGGAGCATCATGTCAGCGCTGAGACCCGATATGGGAGAGAAGAACTGACAACTGCAAGTAACGCATTGGTATATCTTCGGTTTGTTTAGACGACGTCTGCAAGACAAGGTTTGTGCTTACAGTTTGGGCAGCATTAGAGATCTAGGATTTTACCAGTTAGGAGTCTCCAGGCTGACAGGAAGATTGTGCCACTCACGTAACATCATGAATCGTGTTAGGCTGGACAGAATTAAGCGTCGGCCATCAACAATCTACTAGCGCCTCACCGGAAATACAGAAAAAAAGATGACATCCAACACGGCGACCGTCGCTAAGAGTCCGTTAGCAAAAATGTCCCAAAACTACGAGAGGATTACTGTACAGGTGACAATTCCAGTCTCCATAAAAATTAAAATCAATCTGGAGATATGGTTGCCGGTACTTCGCATCCCGGTCTTCAGTCCGAGGAGCTTGAACGAGCGTCAACTATCCGTTAACCACGAATGAAGTAGAACAAACATGATACGACATAGCAAGTGATATGATAACGTCCGTGGCAGCTTCGGCAACATGAGTAAACTGGAGGCGGTTGAGAGTGGAGTAGTAAACGAAGGAACCGGCACGTACCGTTACAAGACTTGAAGTAGAATCTAATTCGCTCAGGGAGCCCATAACGCGAACCTTGGAAATATTTTAGCATCCTGGTACGAAGATGCTACAGATGCTGTATACTTTTATTCCACTGACAATACCGGTACATGCATGAGCGACAGCAATCTATATATCGAGATGGTTAGTCCTGAAGGAAAGACCGGTATAGAGTTCGGCGCACAGCAGTTACAAGGCTGTCAATAATATAAATTAGAGTATGCCGCGTAGAAAGTGAGCATATCATATCGTACCCAGGTATCCAGTACGACCCAGATAATGTCCGGATCTGCCATGCAAAGAACATTTGCACAGAGCACGAGATAACTGAGCTCATGAGAGGTACATCTGGCTTTACAATCAGCTCTGAGCTAGGCACACAACTGACGACTTACTTAGCCAAATGAGCGAGACGTCATTCAAAGCATCGTCGTTTCCCCAATTGTAAACAAACCAGTGAAAGGCGTCATATGTCACAAGCGCCGTTTGCAACCATTCAAACGCGACCAGGCCGAGAACCATAGTAAAGAATGAGCCGAAGGGCAGTACGCCACCAATGGGAGGGCATACCAAACCACCTGACCCTTCGACGAGGACCAGAATCACGGTAAGAGGAGACCGACAAATGACTTAGGTCGAATAGATCTACACATATTCTTGTTAGATGATACCCTTGTAGTTGCACGTGGTAGAGAGATGTAGACTTACAAGCTTGCATGGTCAAAAATACCCAAGAGCCACCACGCCAAGAACATTCCGAGTAACTGTGAAAGGACGATGTCAAGCCGAGCTTATGGCAAGTGAAAGTCGCAGCTACATGAGGCCCGGTGCTTTCCAAATTCCAGATCTCCAATTAATGCATGTTCCGTGACGCCGAGAAACAGTAGTACTCACAGCATAGGTATGGACGCGTCCCCCTTCCTAGGGACAGCCCGAAAGAACATGGCCAACTGGTGGCTGTTGTGGTTTGTAGTAAAAGACCGCAGTGATGGGAGTTGACGCAACGCGGCTGTTGACTGGTCATGGTGCTCCCGTTAACGACACGGCTTTCTCGTCATGTCTGAATGCTATATATGTTCGCGACATGTGCGGTTTGCGGAACAGGAAGAATCCTCGCGCGAATTATGCGGACAGAATGTTAGAAAAGAGCCTTCTTGTTCCCACCATCATGGCATTAGAAAGGCAAGTCGGAAGGCAGTCATGGTCCAAGGCCGAGATGCCGCTGCCCGGAGTAAAGGTGCTTCCACCTGATCGACGTTGTTGAACATTTCAACTTGAACACACTGACAGTCGTCTACTTCATGACTACTGGATGTCGGCGACCTCTTCACTAAGCCTGAGGATAAGGAAGTCAACCTCGCGAGCTTGATGGCCAAGCGAAACAGGGGAAGATGGGACGCAGGCTGGCTCCCAAGAAAAGGCGAAGGGAGCGATGTCGGTAGTCGAAAGCTAACGCTTTAAATCTAGCACTGTACAACATTCACACTCAAGCCCGTAGGATGATGATTTATAGCCCCGAAAGATATCACGTCTGCTTAAACGCCATCAGAGACCTCACAGTCCCTCTCAGAATGTTTCCTATCTCTCGTCGCGACTCCCATACAGGAAGAAGAACCGAAAACGCCCCACTGAGAAGGACCCAGATACTGACGCACCGTCATAAGTACATAGCACCATGCAAATGATTTTGACGTACATGCTAACAGAGACCCAAAACTTGTAGAACGGCTTGCCATAAACATAATGCGAGAAGAACATTGGCAGGGGGACTACATAGCGGGAATATCAGATCAGTCGAAGAGCGTCTCAGTTATTTCTCAGAACGCACCAATGACGGTCACGATCACCGTTAAAGCAAGAGAATACCACATCACCCTTTTGAACGAAGCAACGAGCATTTTTGTATCATCATCGATTGCGACTTCGTTGCTTCCAACTTCCACGTCGCCTTTCTTGTCACCAGACTTATCGTCCTCGTTATTCACAGAGCCTGACTCGTTTAGAACAACATCCAAGTTAGCAATCGCCCTAGTACCACTGAAGTCGTAGTTGTCAGGACCTTCAAACAAGGCATTAAGACAAGAACATGAAGTGAGAAAAGGACCGTACTCCACAAAGACACCCCAACAGTAATGATCCCAGAGAACAAGAGGCCCGTGAGGCCACTGCACACTGCCGAGTACGGGTTTGCCAAATTAGTAATTGTTATGCTACCTTCACGATGATGTCAATCGCATCTTCGAGGAGACAAAGCGCACTCGCCGTATATCTTCAAACATCCAACCATCCATGCGGTCATGCCCAACGCCGCACCAACGACTGAACCAGCGATCACACCCGCTCGAGTTAGCTTGCGCCACATCACGGTGAGACCAATCGGGATAACAGCAGGGCTCAGGACAACCCCTCTGACGACCAATTGGAATTGAGAAATTCAGACTTTTTACGAAAAAGCTCACTGGACGTAGAACAGCTGTAAGGGACATGAGCCTGAGGAGTGAACTGAGTAAGAACCAAATTTACACACCCAGCCTAGATCAACACCTGCTTTGTGAAGCTATCTTACGTGTCAGACACATCTATGAGATCGACAGGGGACCCCTTACGATGACCGCCCAACATCCCATCCATACTGCCCAGAAACAAATGAAGTAGTGCGACATGCGCACAATTTCTGGACCCTTAGCGTCTTGACGAAAGTACGTCTTGTATATACTGCAGCGCTCGTATCAGCTTCCAATACTATGCGAAAGGGTCTAGCATACTCATAAGAACTTCAAACCCGAGTCCTAATCAACATTCAAACGAACGAGAGCACAACAAATGTTGCGTACAATAAACTTGACACAGCAATCAGTTCTGCGCTTGTAGCAGACGTTACAGCCATGCTACGTATACCCGTTTAATCACACATGGGAAAGACAGAGAAAAGTCGACTCACAAGACAACGAGCAGAACCGCGACAGCGCCTCCCTTGCCCATCAGAACAGCCACAGCGGCGGGTGCGGCTAGTCCGGCACTTGTCTGAGAGGCCGAGAGCGGGTTGGGGTACGTCGGAAAGTTCGGCTGGGAACGGTCGCTGAGCCACAAGGAAGAGAGAACGAGATTAGAGCTGAACCGACATTGTGGAGAAGAGCGCGCGCTGAAAGTCCGAGACACGACGCAAAGGCGAAAGGAACTGCAAACCAGGAGATTCCTCCGAGCATCTAAGACCGGTTATGCAGCGGTTAAGCGGAAATTTCAGAAAGAGACTAACGTATGCCTTTGTAGTTGTGCCCGGATTGCTTGCGATCGCCTGATGGAATGATTAGGTGTGACTGCATGGGGGGACTCAGACTTGCCCGCTGCCAGTATCCTGCCTTCGTTTTAGGCAATGACATGATGCTATAGAAATACACCTACCTTGGTCACAGAAGATGCCTGAAAAGCCAGACAGAATGGTCGCAGCGCCAAACACCAAACCTTGATTGCTCTTCATCGTGAGGTAGCTCCCGTTCTGATTACCGTCTACCGGCACTTCGTTGCCAGCTTCGACGAGAAGATCATACAGTCCTGAAATCCCTCCCGTTTCGTCGGAGGTGCAGCTTGTTGAACATGAGAACTCACAGACTAGAGAAGATATGAACGGCATACTAGACTTTGAAGATGAACTACACATAGAAATCATATAACTGCCAGACAGCGGTGGGAGGCCATAGCGACTCACGATGTAGATGATCACAAAGAGAATGATTGTATGGCTCCAGTCACAGATGAACGTTGCGCGCAGACCTCTGAGGACACAGTTAGTCGGCGATCCGTAGAACTAGTCGGAAGGGCTAACCCTACGAGGACGTATACGGCGATACCAATTGGGAGCAAGAAACAGGCGGCGACTGTCCAGGGATAGTGTTACATTCAAGTTTGATCGTGAAAGCTTAGCAGCAAACGTACTGGTGTTCATCCCGGTGAGAGCAGTGACCGTGGCCGCTCCGCCCACTATCAATAGCTCAGTCGCACGCAGTAGAAAAGTCTACCACACTCACACAAGAGAGATCCGCAAACCACCATGTTGCATAAGAATGCATAGAACATGTACGGCAAGTGCGCGCCTGTGCCGAAGCGGACTTGCACGATCTACACGGTCGAATTAAACGAGGCATCATATGATGCGAAAACTAGTACCTCAAGAAAGGTATGTGCGCCATTGGCGTTCATCTTCACTTTCGCAGCGACCATGCCGAAGATCGCAAGCTGAATGGTCCCGCCCACGCCGTACCACCTGGGGACAATCCAACACTTAGAGCCTGCACTGTGAATCGGAGGAGCGGACTCGCCAGGGACCGCTGATCCCAAAGGTGTATGCCGCGGTACTCGATTGTAAAAGTGTTGCACTCCAGGTCCACGCGCTCACGCTGTACAACGACGATTAGCTGCAAGTCACCTCGATAAATTCGCATTTACATTCCACAGCAAACAAGTCCAGGCTGTGGGAAGGTCAATTGAGAAATTACACATGTAAGTCCAGCGAACCTTGACGCTTCTCGACGCGCTCTAAGATAAGACGATCAGGCACTGTATGTTGACGGAACGAAGGGCGCACAGTGAATTCCTCTGACGATGACGGTGACATGTCCGTGAACTTGCTTTGGAGATACGTCAAGACAAGCATGATGCCCGCAAAGAAGAATCCGACGCCTGAGGAGCGATTGTCAAGCTTCACGTAAATCAAGGCTCAGGACCCACCAACGACGACTCCATATCCCACGCTTTGGTCTAGGAAAGTGTTGTCAGTGACATGCGAGGAGGTGAGGCAAACGGAGTGGTACCAAGTAAGGGCTTGAAATCGGACGACATGATGCACAAAGGTCAAAACTACATCTGAGCCATCTTTAGCTTCAAGATAAGAACGTCACATTCAGTCTTGTGCTCAATGGGTTATGAGAAGCGTTGCGGCGTGGACACTGCATTCCTGAAAAAGTAAGTCAAACTCCCATTACGGTACCAGGCATGAACGAGTTCTCAGAAAAGAGATCGATTGGCCATCATTGCAAGATACGGAACTCGAAACAGGCCGGGGAATGAGATTATACGGTCGAACGAAGCTTTCGACTGGCAACTGAAAATAGGGCGGAAGCTGGGCCGATTGAAAAGTCCGAAAGAGGTGGAGCCTCTTTCCCTCCGCTCGAAACAAATGGTTCTGTCCTATCCCAATCTAGCAGTCTTTTACTGCAGAGTTTTAGAAAGTCCTACACGTCCATCAGGAGACTGACAGGAAGTGATGACTGGATCAGAGAGACTGATATAGGCTGGGCTGGGCGTGCGACTCATCGCAGGTCCGGAGACTCTGGAGCCTCTCCTACGCCACCGTCGCGACGAGGTGGTGAGAGCCAGGAATTTGAAACAGCGGTACGGTCACGTTTCTTCTGTGGCAGTTACTCTGGTCCCCCGACTCTTTGACTCACGACACGACGATCGTTTCAGGTGGCGAGGAGCATCTTACCATCTCCCACGACATGATAACCCAAACCAGTTTAAATCTTCGTCGGCTGCCCAACAAGCGAAGCTCTCGTCTTCGCCGCAGCCGTTCGTCCCCTCATCTCTTCATAACTACGCCCACAGTTGGCCTGCGGCGATCACGTTCCAGCTTCGCTTTTCAGAAAGCTGGAACGATGTCGTCTTTGACTTTTCCATCTACGTTCGATATAGAGATGAAAGAAACTGTACAGGTCTGTAATGGTCTTTGGGCGGCTCTATGTTTCTGACACGTCAATCCAGGATAGTCCGCGCTGTCCTTCCCCGACGCCTACCGAAATTATTCCCGAAGAGGAACCATACAATCCCGACACTCATGCCACAGCTCTCGCTACCTTGGGCATCAAAGTTCGTGACTATGCCACCTCCTATAATCCCCTTCGCGCTCCGGAAGCCTTCTATGTCCGAAATGCCATGTTAGAGCTAGCTGACTGCACACGAAACACCGACGCGAACAGGGCGCCTATGTCCTCAAAACGGCTACATCGCCTCGCTGCCTCGGGTTTCCTTCCCGAAGATGAAGTCATGACGCGCTGTTCACCCAAGGACATTGCCGTTCTTCGCTCGTATCAGACGTCGCCTCGCGTCAACTACCCTTGGGTCATCGTATGCCCGCCAGAGGTCGAGCAGGCCAGATCCTGGACATCTTCTCAACGTGATGCCTTCCTTCTTGACCCAGAGCCTACCTTCACATTTCGACCGCCGCCTCAACGAATCCAGCACGCACCCAACGATGATGATATGATTATTGATTCCCCAGCGTCACCCCCTCCTGATCCTCCTGCTTCCAAGGTAGGTTCCTGCTTCAATATCGAATGCTCTAAGCTTACTCTCTGTCAACCAGAAACGTAAACGCGCGTCATCCACTGATGGTAGACGCCAAAAGAAGATGTGTCGTCGAGCCAGTCGTTCGGGAACCGATCCGCATACCACAAAACCTGTCTTGACGAAACGTCCTAAGAAGGCGAAGCAAGTCAACAATCCAGTTTTACCGCGAGAGGTTGCCAACATCGAGGTACCTATTTCGCCAAGGGCGGTTGTCCTCACATTAATGGCGGTCAGGGCGCGCAGTGGCAAGTTGGCAGGACCTCGGAGACAAGACATGTGGGTACGGACAGCCTCTCCACTGAGGAATGAGGTGCTTCCTAGCTGGAGGTTGGCGATGCGGGAGAAGGTCTTGAGCGATGATTACTGGTGATGGGACACTGTTTCTGTTTCCATTATTTAACTCATTCGATGTTGTAATTCATTAACGGTTGCCGATAGATAGCGAAACGTTGTTATTTCTTTATCATATTGTTGTAGTTATCATTGTGTGTAAAGCCTGGTTGTATTGTAGTGAACTTATCCCAACTTCGAGAGATCTTATTGCTTCTTCTCCCATCACCTTGCTTGTCAACGTCAAGGTCCTTCGAAACTGGAAATTCAGCCGTCGGCTGGTCCCCTCTTCTGTTTTCGTTTGGTTTTTTTTGTGGAACATTTGGTATGCCTTCCTCTCATCCAGTTGTTTGCTTGTTCATCTGGGAGAGTATTTCTCCACGTGTTTAGGACGAGAGACCGTTTAGATATTGCCTTCTTTCCGAACTTCTCTCTATTTGTCAGTAAGCAGTCAAGCTCGAGGCGGCGATTGACAGCGCTAGCGTAATTCCACCGGTTTTCTATTTCGCGATTCGTGTTGACCGCCTTGTCGTTGATCACTCTGTCGTTTCTCAGTTTCCATATTAGATGTGCTGATTCTGATATCAGGACTCTTCTCAGCCTTTCGGTGCCTCGCGCTGCTGTTGTCTTATGCGTCTCCCCGGTGGCTGTATACCACACGACATGATGATTCCTTTGTTAATTTGGAGCGTCTCGCCTGTTTTTCTTCTCCACATCTCTCCCGCTAGCCTCCATACTTCTCCTTGTCCCGGAGCTGAGCATTGTGTGAGTATGTGGTTCATGCTCTCTTCGGGTATGTCAGTGCTGTTTCTTTCGGCGGTATACTCACCTTGAATATGGCAGGGCCACGATCCGCTACCGGTACTTACACCTCCGTCAACATAGTCAACCGGGGAAACATCGAATTTGACGCGACGACAGCTTGCTCAGCGTCAACGAAGACAACGCGAGAAAGAGCAAGCACAAAGCAGTAGCTCTTCTACAGTGGTGAGTCTTATGTCCTTATGACTGTCTGAATAACTGCCAATGTCTTTCAGCCCGGATCTCAAATTCAACAAAGGCATATCTTCATTGACCTGCGGAATCCTCACGGAATTTTGACCCCCCCCTGCGACACAAAGATCACAGACTCGAAAAGATCGTCAGCATGATGCAAGACGACAAGCTCAAACTTTACTCCGGCGCCAACGAGAGCGTGAGGAGAAGGAACGAGCTTTGCTGAGGGAGCAAGAAGCCGCGGCGCGAGAACGACAGGAACACAGGAACGACCAGGAACAAGAAGTGCGGGAACGCGAGGCGCGAGAACAAGAGGAACGTCAGACGCGTGAGCGAGAGGTGCAAGAGCAAGCGGAACGACCGGCGCGTGAGTGAGATGCGCGAGAACGCGATTTACAGGAACGAGCTATAAGAGATGGCTTGGAACGGGCTGGGCAAATCAAGCAGGATATTGCTCTCTACCTCCACGACGCGCAGCGAACCACAAACGAGCCTATGATTGGCATCGTTACTTGCTTCCCAATGAAGGGTGACGAAGAGGTTTTTGATGAGAGCAATGTGCCAGAGGTCTTCGATATCAGTGCAGAGGTGCGTTTTACACTCTTCCCGTCATGGCGCATTCATGGCGCTTCCTAAGCATCTGTCAGATACTATGAAGGCGCGTCTTATACCATCCGGCTTGGCGTATACCGATTACCACTTCATTGGAGACATTTCTCGGGTGCGTTAACTCTTACAAAGTTCTGGTGGTAGCTCAATACAGTGGTACTACTACTAGATGGATTATATAGGTTCCGCGAGCGAGGGCTTTGACCTCCGACGACGTCCCCTTTTCTCAGTCGTGGCTTCTCTCGACGAAACAGCCAGGTGCTTCGAACTCTGTCCAACACCATATACGCGTATTTCGAAGGAATACTCGACCAAGTCCGAATTTTCTGTCAAAGTCCATGTCTCGAACACGGCGCAATGGTCGAGTTGACCTAAGATTCCAAAGGTTCAAGTTGGCGGGTTTGTGACGATTAATGGATTTGGAGCCTCTCTTAGCTTGGACAAGGATGGGTACCTCAAGCATCTGTTATTGGAAAGCGACAAGATCGTACTTCTTGGAAAGCCCGAGAGGCCAGTTGTTAGAGCTGCTCTTGGTGAGTTGTCTTCTCTGCACAATGTGACGCCTTCGCCAACACCAGGTGCCAAGCGAGCTGGGTTCAACTATGCCGACTCCACGCCTTCGAGGAAGCGATCACGCCTCAATGTGCAGGCTTCCGCCTCGGGCATTGACTCAAGTTCCCAGTAGAAAATCTATTACCTTATCATGCCATTAATACTATCTGTTTGACATTTTCTATCTGTGTGTGATGCGCCCAAACCCGTGAATTCACGGACTCTCCTGCTAGTCATTACTTACTCCTGAAGTGCCGCTTAGGCGGCTGGAAACCTTGCTTGAAGCCTTGAACAACTTTGGTATTTAGATGAAGTTGTGGGTCAGGAACAAAATGTTTCTAGCTGAGACTAATCTATGCTGGTTCCCCTCACAAATGAAGATCCTCACCGTGCCCATCGTTTATACTTAGGGGCCGGGGCACAAGTTCTGAAATCAAAGGGAGACAGGAATCCACCTGAATCCACTCAACTATGCTGTCCACTTGAAGCTATGCCATCCCACCAGCAACATGGCGGCCGTGCAGGGAACAAAGGTAGCTGTACTACTCAAGACACGTATAAGTAGTAGAGCAGGGAGGGATCCACTTTGGACCTCACGGGAGTCGTGCATCACAAAAAAATTCAAAGCTGTAATCGCCTTATATCCATGAAGAGTCAAGCCGCTGCGCCATCCTCCTGCCGCAGGAGTCAGTGCCTCATTTGGGTGGGGGACAGCGCGGATGCGACCATCAAGAGAAAAAAGTAAAGATCACAGAACACCTACTAAGAGGTAGCAGCAGCCAGCTGATCTGCTATTGCGCCCTGTGCACCTGCGTCGAATATCCAGTCTTGATGTTCACGGCCAGCGAAGAAAGAAAGCGGTAATGTCATCAACGCCGGGGCACCAGAATCAATCAAGATTGGGAAAGACCTTAAGATACCAGACAGCCGTGAGGGCGGAATCTTCCTGATAGGAGTCGCGTTGGAGAACATCTCGCCTGGCACTCAGTATAGTCAAAAGCAAGGCGATTGGCCCCAGATGCGTCTCACTTGCGCGCGCTATCAGCCTCTCCATCAAGCAAAAAACACTAATAACACCACACGTTCACATCCATTCGCCTTTGATTGGTTCTGATGTGAATACTTCCTTATCCAAACCCAATTCGCGAAAGACATCATCGATTGACTCTTCGCTCTCTTCGTCTTCGATTTCCTTCAACGCTACGACAGTAAAGAATCAGCGAAGAATATCATAAGCTTTAGGGACATACCTTCTCCACGATGATCGCCCAAACTAGTTTCGAGGCCCTCTTCGCCTCCCCGTGCCGCAATGAGAAGCAACTGCGCGCCCTCATAGTCCAACAGCTCCGGAGTCTGGCATGGTGCGAAGCGAAGACCGTATGACTCTCATCCTCTTGATCCCCGTCCGAACACCGACTTGAAGATACTATCCGGATATTGGGCTCCTTTCGCGGTGCTCTGCCCTGGGGCCGTAGCCGGCGCAAGTGGATTCTTCACCTGCAACACAAACGAAGATGCGATCTCGATACCTAGGTCTTGCTGAACCTCGCCCATCTCCTTGGGGTGTGATATATGGTAGCCAAAGTGTGTCGACGATCCCGACGCGTTCGTGACTATAGCGTATCCGCCGCGTCCTGCTAGACGCGCGGGAGCTTCGTGTCGGGTGCCTTCCGAGTCTAATGGTTAGATCGCTAACTGAAGCTAGAAGAGCTTACTAACCACGCGTCTTGGTTTCGTACGTTTTCTCTCCCAGCGTCTGTTCCAAAGTCGACAGATCGCCGCCGACTTTGGTGACAGTAGCCCAGAACGTGTCCTTCCGTCCTTTGCCGGCTCCTCCGTGTTCTGGGTTGGGGAGCTTCTTCTTCCCAATGATCGCTAAGCGGTATGGTTGCTTCTTTGTACTGTCTAGAGGCTGCCGAGAGGGTACGGCGTCTGCTCCAGGTTGAAGAACCTTCATCTCATCCGTTTCCTCGTGTTTAGTTCCCCCAGAATCTTTGTCGCTGGCGAAACCGGGCGGACGAGGAAGCAGGAGCATCTGGAAGTTACGGATGTCATCTATCGAGTGCGCTTCAGCGTGTTCGACTCGAGGGCGGAAGAAGAAGTAAATGTGGCCACGTTCAATTGTGGTTCCTAGAACAACACTCAACTCAAGAATGATAGATTGAGGAATAACTTGCCTCCATGACTAGGATCTGGTTTCGATGTATCCTCGTCCTTCTTGACTCTGGTAACCTTCTTCTTCGGCTCCTTGGTAGGAGGTGCTTCCGCTTTGCGTTTCGCTGGTGAACTCATGGGTTGGGCAGGCTTTTCATCACTTTCTTCTTGTTTTTCAGCTTCAGCGGCTTGCTTGCGTGTGGTGGTCATGGTTCTGGTAAGAGATCGTGTCTAGGGCAAGTCCAGATGGGCGATTTTCTATGCAAGCCGAATTCTTTGACGTCATGCTAGACATCATCAGTGTGGCGCAGAGGTTATGGGTCGTAGCAGATTCGCCAGCATGCAAAAGATTCAAGTTGGTGCCGGTCTTGCATCAATTACAGGTGCTGGCCAGCAACAGGCCACCGTTCTGAAAAGAGAGGCGGGAATGCGGAAGCTCTCGGACCGGTCCGGAGTTCCGCGAGGAAAAATCCCGTTCCGCTTTTCATCTAGAACGACTACTACACTAACGCGAAATGCTTAGACTCGCGTCAAACAGAAGTATTCTACGAAGCTCGACCCGATGCGCTTTTTCTACCACACATTTTAATCGCGATGCTACTCTCCGGCGTTCGGTAGTCGAGGAAACTCAGGACATCAGAGTCATGGATGATCTCCTCAAGGTGGTTCGTGAGTTCTTTGTATGCTCTCTGTTATTGTAATACCAATACCGCGTAAACAGGAACACGATCCAATCCTGCGTACCACAGGTACGTTCTAGCTCCTCTAGAGATAGCTGGTGTCACTCAGAAATGCTGGTAGCATCATGCCAATGAGAAGTCCCGTTCTATGGTCTGAAGCTCTCCTTAACACTTCCCCACAATCCGAAGAAGAGGCAAAAGCCTCCCCTCCGCCGGATCTGTCTCCTAGGAATATGTACGACTCCTACACCGAGCTCATATTACCATTCGGATCGTCTGTCCAGTTACTCGAGGAATACACCAACGCGCATGGTGGCATTAGAACGGGAAAGTGAGTCTCGTGTGTGTTTGGATGACCACAACCTTATCTGTTCCGACTTGACTAGGCTCATGGAGCATCTGGATTCGCTGGCAGGCTCGATAGCCTATAAGCATATGCTCGGTCCCACAGTGGAGACCCTGGGACGCATCCACGAGCGGGGATTCTATATCGTTACAGCTTCCGTTGACAGGTGTGTGCTATGCCGCTTGGCGTGTGCTTTATGCTGACCTCGTGGCGGAGACTGGACATTCTAGCAAACCTTGACCCTTCTCGTGATCTCCGGCTAAGTGGACAAGTCATATACACTGGTCGGTCTTCGATGGAGGTCGCGGTCAAAATGGAGAGCATTGGTGGGCATCAGCCAGAGGTGACTGTCCTACTTGGTATGACACCTCATTCGCCTGTTGGGAAAGAGACCTGACTTAGACTTGTATAGGGCGTTTCTCGATGGTTTGCCGTGATGCGAACACCCACAAAGCGCGTCAGGTCAATACTCTTAGCATCAGCACCCCGGAAGAGCACGCATTGTATTCTCTAGGCGAAGGTGTGTTAACTCATTCCATATCACAGGAGCCATCTTTGATAATGTATCAGGCATCAAACGACGCCGTCTGTCCGTCGCTGAGCGTTCTCTGGATCGCGTTCCGCCTACATCAGATGAAGCAAAGGAACTGCATTCATTCTATCTGACATACGGGCAGCACGAAGATCATCCTAAGAAGCTGGACGCCGGACGTGTTTGGATGGGAGATACATCTATAGAAAAGTGTATGTTGATGTTCCCCCAAGAGCGCAAGTAAGCATATCTTTTGCTTCACGGCCTTGATTTCTACTAACGCATTACAGCGTGCATCAAAAAGTATTCGGTGGCTACCTCATGCGGCTAGCATACGAACTTGGGTTCACGAATGGGAGCATGTTCGTGCGAGGACCCATGCACTTTTTATCGCTGGACGGTATTTCGTTCGCAAAACCGGTACCCATCGGCTCGATATTGCGGCTTACATCGACCATCCTGCATTCTACGATGCCATCACCGGAACATCCTTTGACAGTGGTCAGTCCTTTTTTTGCCATCTTTTCCGAGTAGCTGATTCGAGCTTGACCTTGTAGCACGTCGGTGTGACTGCCAACGTCGTTGACGTCAAGACGGGCACAGAACATACGACGAATGAGTTCAGATTTACCTGGTGCAAAGATAGTGCGACCGAAGAGGAACCTCAAGCCCTCGCACGGAAGGTAGTCCCTAGGACATACAAAGGTACGCAACTTGCCGCATTTCCATTGCACAGATCTCCTGATCATCTCTAATAGAGGCGATGCTGTGGCTTGAGGGAAAACGAGCACTTGAATTGGGCGACCAGATCCGCGGTATCAGACATCATACAACGACCTAAAAGAATATAGAAGTAAATGTATCATTTGGTATTGGCCTTAACCTGAACATTCTACGAGAGTCGTGGAGACTCCATACAGGTGATAAACCGTTACGCGTTAACAGTTACTTATATCCACCATGGCAGCGCCTGAAAATGGCCAGTTTCCCGTTGCATCACTCGATAGCTCGCCCAAATGCGCCGTCGTCGTGATGCGTACGCCTTTGTTACTCGGATTACTTTTACGGTGGCCTACAGAACTTGTTACACTATTAAGTACTCTATTCTATGTAGCTTTCTTATCTACTATACTGGATTCAGGCGGTCTATTATAATACTACGTTACTCGGTCCATTCTGATTATGATTATACTTTTGTCCTCTCAGTCTGACAACACCTCGTCCTGGTTCTGGTTCTGATTCTGATTCTCCTTCTCCCCGCGCCGGGGTACACCGTTAGCGGACGCGACGCGGCGCTTCGTCGATGCGCGCGTATTCGGCATTTGCGTGGTCGTGGCCTGATCAGCGGAAATGACGCGCTTGTGGAGGATGCGTTTAGAAGAGCGACGAGGCTTTTCGGGACTGGCAGGGGCAGGGACGTTCACAGATCGGGTGCGTCTTCGCGAGCGGCGCGGCATGGACTGATTCTGACTCTTCTCTGGCGTTTCAACGACGTCCTTGGGGTCATCATCAAGAGACGACGTGTCTAGCAGCTCCTGGATGGTGTCTAGCTCGTCTGATTCGGTTTTGGGCGACGTTGGCGAAGAGGAGGATTTGGACAAGTCGAGGATTAGCTGGGTGTTTGAAGGCAGTTGGTGGGCATTTGGAGGGACGACTGGAGATGAAGTGACTGGCGCAGGGAGTACGATGGGTGCAACGGCAGAAGATCCAGGTTGTAGAGGATGTTTCTGTGGTAGGAAGAGCCGTATACCGGCCATTTGCACTGATGGAACGCGTTACATCGACGCCACATAACGGGGGAAAGGCGTACACATGAGATCCCATTGCGAGTGCGTCGAAACCTTTTCATCTAGAGTGTTGAAGAGTTTCCAGACGATGTCGCAACACGTCTCGTCGGAGAACGTGGACGACAGGAATACGGCGTGCTCCAGGAGATGAACCATCTGCATTTCAGCCCGGTTAGCACAAAGCATAAATGGAACATCACATTCGTCTCACCGACGCTTGGAACGCTGTCGATTCAATTGCAAAGTGAGACTCTACAGCACGAAGAAGCTTGTCGCAAGAGTAGAGA